>JABCKT010006820.1:0-16551 GCA_018858115.1 Tephrocybe rancida | reverse complement strand
CCGTGGCCTAGCACCTAAGCACTTACATATAGTTCATGTGTCAAGAAATACTAATAGGTGTACGATAGGCGTACGCTCAGTTTCTGTTGTCCAGATTCTTAACATTCTTGTCATTGTTCCTGTCTTACGAAAATTTTGCTAGAATTTAATATATTTTGTCTGCCAAGTACCAATTCTAATTTTTTAAGTTTCAGGATGCACTTATGTCTGCTAGAAAGGTTAAACATTCAACGATTGAAAATGTTGCCATCTTTTGTTCGTTTAAGTCCTGAATTTAGTTGTTCCAAAACTTTAAGTTTTTATCTATGTTTCTGTCCGCTATCAATGGAGACAATAACGTTAAAAAATAGTCATCGTTGTAAGCAGACATCAAGGTAAGAATTTTGTCACCGTTTTCAACAAACTTAAATCAATATTAATTCTATTCGTCGTTACACTCATATCTAGCGGACCTCAATTTTTATTTTGCCGGGGTGTAATAGCTTGAGTGAAGATGAGTCCATGTAGGACGTCAAGTTTGACAGGAGGCT
The DNA here is from genome assembly GCA_018858115.1 of Tephrocybe rancida. NCBI lineage: Eukaryota > Fungi > Basidiomycota > Agaricomycetes > Agaricales > Lyophyllaceae > Tephrocybe > Tephrocybe rancida. The sequence continues at coordinate 16,021 of JABCKT010006820.1, read as the reverse complement.
TACACGCACAGACCTGCACAGACTTGGCTTCGGAGTTTGGATCTGTTTTTTCCTCGAAGTTCTCAGTTCAACTTCGCTCTGTTCATTCGTTTCAACTCGATGAACTCTAGATCTGTAGACTGTACGTGAAATATTCGTATTCCTTGTTAAATTTCTGACTCACACCCTTTCAGCTTATTTCGCTCCACTCACCTGGCAGGTCGCTCGTTCGACTCGAGCACCGGCCATAGACCTCGGATGCCAAACCTGTTACTTTCGATAATTTGGTGTCTAACAATCGACTACTATCCAACTGCAGGGCATCGAATACTCTCTCTCTTCTCTTCAACAAATGGTTTGTCGCCTCTAGATCCAATCTCCGCATCCCTCTCGCTCTGTCCAAGTCGCGATCAGCGCGTGTCTCTTCTCACCATACGACGACGGTCAAACTCGTAGTCAACTCCACGCTCCGTGTGCATCGGCAACACTCCTCGGCGCCTGTAATCTCCCAAGGTGCCCACACCCGTCTTACTTGTGTGCGCCAACCCATGGACTCCCTCAATACCCATGTTGGCTCCATCGTCCTTGTAAAGCCCTCAATCCCAAGCCCGATTCTCAGGAATCTTTCGGCGGATCCACGTTGATGGGCTTGAACCTCGTGCCCAATTCACCTTCGCCACAAAATTCGCGAATACGTCATACACGTACTCTCAATAGTTTATTGCGGCCGTCCACAACATTACAAGGTCTCGAGCTAATTTTCATGGGCTCAACGCCATTCACAAACCCCGAGGTATCTCCACTACTCTCAGCATCCTATCAACAACGCCTGTGGTCTCGTCCACAATGTATCCATCCCCGACTTCGATCACTGGGCTTCACTGACAAGCTGAGCACGTGAAGATCCCGGCTTATAGCCACTATCCTTCAATCCGACATTACGAATGATTTCAAGATCAATGTCATATCGACCGATGGGGCATTTCCTCGCTCGTCTGACCCCAGATGATCTCGACCATCCTACAAACCCCTGGACCGCAATCGAATACTCGAATTAGTCGATGGACATACCTCGTCATTCCGGCCTAGATCGCAGTACACATCCATCTCTTCTTTTGCAGTCCTTCTCCAACACACACACCCCTCCAGCGTCGTATCGAACATGAAGAACCCCGTCCCCCGCCTACTATCAACTCGAACCACTCGTGCATGCAGGTGCATTTCCAGGACACGGAGGGTAGCACGCGGCGATGCTTGAAGTTCTCTACGCTAGCAAGTGCCCGACACCCCTCTTTCCACATTGCTTCGCGCTCCCCACGGGTGCACGCAGAGCTCCGCGAGGCTATCCCCCTGCGGCTGCTACCATGGACACATATCGTCACACCCCGCGTTGAGCTTCACTCTCCTAGCGGTTCGACGGCCCTTCCCCGCAGATTCCGGGTCCCGGGCCACTCGCCTCGAATTCTGACTCAACACCCGACAGCCCTTGCTCCGGACTCCACATCTTTTGCACATCCTCGTCATCTCTCCATTTGGTCCTCTTCAAGGTCCGATCGCAACCCCTTTGCCTGTCGACGTTTACACCTCACATTGCGGCGCCCTCGGCCTCAACCACAAAGTGCTGTAGTTCTATACGACCACAGGCTATCCACGTTGCTCCGACTCAGCTGACGATGATATGCCCACCGAGACACGGCGAATTCAAGTGAGAAGGAGTGAGAAAGGCAAACGAGTTATGAAAACGTTCGAGTGGTGCCCATGATTGTTGGTCAGTCTGTCTGTACATATCTTGTCGATTGCTGCTGACACAATTCTGTTTTGATAATACTAATACTTAGTCCTCCCTCCACCAGCACCGTTTTTGTCGACCCCTCGTCCAAACACACTCCATTCTCAAAATCTAAATGCGGACAACGTACTGGCTCGTGAGGAAGATCGTTCTCACCTTACAACGTACGCCGGTATCTTCGTACTTTTTTGATACACGCTGACCTTCGTCTACTAGAATTTCGCCCGCTGAAGTTCATCGATCATCACTGCGACTACACTTTCGTGCTCCATTTACACCCTTGCACCCTCGTCTGTTGGCGCCCATACCTTACCCTGCCTAATACACGCCAGAAAATCACGCTCGCTTCTGTAGAGACAGCTCGGAGGTCCTGGTCCGCAACCTCGATAAGCAGACCGCACTCAGTCCCAGCTTGTGTTACTCAAGATCCACGATGGAACCACCACCCTCGGCGCTACCCTTGTATACATACTGCTGGATCGATTTCGTATGTGCTCTCTACACTCTGCCTGAAAGACATGCTCATCTCGTCCAAGGCGCATTCTCTGCTGCTTACTTTCACGCTCCGCCTCACTTCCGCGTCGCGGTGCATCCGCCTCAGGGACCGATGTTGTTCATCTCTGGATCTGCAACGTACCTCCCTGGACAAGGGATCGTGGTTGATGCCGCATCAATACCTCCAGTTCAATGTTGCCTCCAGGTCCAGGCTCAAAACTTGACTAGCTCAGTGAGGTGATGCCGGCCAAGATGGCTTTGATTTTCTGTATGATGCTTTGGGTCCCTCCGAGGTAAAGTACTTCTGAGGCGTATTCCGGTAGAATCTGCCACTCCTAACAACCTGTTTTAGATCCCTCCGCCGTCACACAATCACCAGGTCTTGCATGTGGCAAGATGCACACACGACATTCAGTATTCGCTGGTACTCTCGAGGCTGCACAACAAAGTTTTTCTCGTTTAGATTCAGCCCTGTTACCGCGATATCGACTATCCCAAATGATCGCCCACTGGCCGGTCCTCGTTCGACTCGAGCTCCGGTCATTGTCGTTCCTCGCGATTCGCTCTTACGTTCGAGCATTTGACTCTCATTGCTGGCCTTAATGTGGTTAAGTACCGCTTCAATCGTCATTGTCAATCTTCTCACTTGTGCTTTCGGATGTTCTCATTAGTAGCAACATCAATACTCGATTATCAAGCCGACCCGATTCGCATTTGCTAGAATTCCTTGCTCGCGGTTCTCGCGTCGGGGACAGTGGGGCTGTAAAGGTGTCCATGCAATGTATGGCAGCGGTATGTCATTCCCATTTGCAGTGTATACATGGTAATTGATGCGACTGCAGCTTGCTATACTCCAGGACAATAGCACCATAGTTCGCACACTTCGACTTCCTCGATCTTCTGCCCTGCGGCTGCTCCTGCTCCAACAATTTGATATCGCCCATAATCGATCTCGGCCTTCGATGATCAAACGCGGGCGCTGTCGCGTTTGTCTCGAAATTCCACCAATCTCCCTCGGAAGTCGTATCGTCCACTCGAGTTGGAGGCATCAAGGTCAAATCTCTAGCGACTCCGCTGGCCCAGTAACTCGCTCCATCCAATCTATCCCCGATCCCACGGGAGCCGAGCATGCAGGCTCGAGCAAAATTGGTTTTGGCGATGGCCGTTAGGCTCACCCCAAGTCCCTCCATTACTATACGTTCCTGTTCTATTTCGCGCGTGGAAAGAGGGAGCGAGTGGAGCCATCGACAACGCTGTTGGTAGGGTTCAGGGGCGGTGTGTTATCGGTTTGCAGGAAACCGCGGAAGAGCGAGTGAAAGAGGGAAAGGAGGAACGGAGACGCCGGGGAGCCAACCCCGTGCGAGTCGTCAGATAGGTCATCGCCCGTGTGACATCAGGGTTTAGGGCAAGAGGGACTGCGTCTTGGGGTCGTTGGGGCGTAGAACATCGAGGACCTGGCCTCCGAATGGGAGAGCAGGTGTCGTTGATCTTCCGGGCGCTCATGGGGGTCGGAAAGCATGATGATGAGCGAATGAAGGGGGGGGAGTAGAAAAATTTGAAGCTTCGTCGTGGCTTCAGGTCGCGGAGCATTGAGGACGGATGCTAGTCTCCGATTCAAGCTCGAGAAAAGATGGCGGCATCGCAGAGCGAGGTCACGTCTCTTCTTGATATCATCATACTCCTGCCCTTACCACCCCTTCCCCTAACGCGTTTATTGTCCCATCCTCACGAGTCCCCATAGGGATATAGGTGCAGCACACCCGAGCCGTGCGCATGTGACATTCCGATATCATACTCGTCAACGTCCCAATCTGAGGTCTCCCATATGCTTGCTTGATTATGGTCATTCCGTGCCGGAGACGAAAGGAGAGGATGTAGTGGTGCGTCCTCCTTCGCGCAGGCGTTGCTGGAGGGCAAGCACAAATGCCTAAGGCAATAAGTAGGAAGGAGGGTGACGCGGAGGCGGATGTGACCAGGAGCTGCCCATTTGTGTGGGTACCGGTTGAAAGGCGGATGCAGGTGGAGGAGGCGCGTATACCGCATGAGATAGTTTGAGGGCCAACGCGTCCGTTCGCATCACTTCGTGATCATACGACGTATCGTTCCCAAAGGTGTTCCCGCTGGGCCCTGGCAGCTCTGCAACCTATAGTCGTCAGACTTCGTCCCGTGGGGTTAGGGTTTGAGCAGGCCTAATCCTGGAGGAGACCGAGGAAGAAGAGGTGAAGATGAAGGTGAAGGTGGTTGGGAAGGCCCGTACGCGTCCCGACGTTTTCCAAGTCCTAGCAGGATCACATCTCTCTCCATCGACATCCAGTGTAGTCCCACCCTCTTCTTCGCACTTCCTATCCAACCTAACATCGCCTGGCCGGAGCCCCACCTCTGCGGTCTATCCGCCATTTACATGGGCGGGGAGCTGAAGACGATCCTAGTGAAGAACAAGGCTGCTCTGACGATATGTATCTCAACCCAGTTCCAGCTGCCTCCCACCTCCATATCGAATGTAGATTCGGATTCTCCAATCCTGGGCACGGGAAGAGTGGGTGTGATGGGGGCACCACCTGCGTTTGAGGCTGTGTGGATAAGGGGCGAGAGGGGCGGGGGTATTTGTGGTGCGAGGTAGGGATCTTTGGACCGGGTGGGTGCAAGGGGAAGCTGGGCCAACGAAGCCAACGAAGAGGCAAGGCGAGCTCGATATAACTAGAGGAGGCGAGTGCCATGATCTGTGCAGGCAGCGTATTTGGGACGGCCGCGCATGTACAACCTCGGCTTCATGGCAAACCTCCAGATGTGGAACGGCCGAGGTCATGGGTTCCTGGGGTCTGCCTTACAAAGCTCAACCGGGTCCAGTTGCTGCCAGGCATGGGGTCTGTGCCGTAGAAAGATAGGGTCAGCACACTGAAGGAAGCGGGAAGAGAAGGCGCACGGCTCGGCTCGGCTTGAACGAGAGAGGCCCGGGTCAGTGGTGTGGCATTCACCGTCGTTGAGAATGCATGGTATAAGTGAAAGATGGCTCAGTTGATGAGAGAGAGACGCAATGTGTTGGTCGTCATGAACTTGGCAGGATGAGCTGGACCAAGTGGTGAACCGAAAAGAACAAAATGTTATACGGGGATAAGAGATTAGCTCGATTAGATTTGATTAGATCACTCACCCAACTTTCGTCTAACTTACTTTCCTGCAAGCTTTTGCGTTGCTAATTTGCTTTTGTGCGCTCTCTAATATGCGCCCCTCACTCTCATCCAAGTATTGGGGTCGACAAATAACGACTACCATATACTGCAGTGAAGCAAGTCCAAGTCTAGTGGCCAAATAAAGCCCTACGTGAGTTCGACTCGTGTGAGGATGCAATTCCAAGGTGCGGGGTCCCTTTTGGCATATCCGAGTCTGTGGCCTAGTAAAATACACAGTATCCAGCGATGCAAAACCGGTCGACAAAGGTAGTGGCGTGTTTCATAAGGGCGCAATTTACTCAATGAAATATGATACGAGAACCAGCAAGAGTACCAGGAATTCTTGATCTGCGTCAGTGTAGTTCGACTCCTATTAGGCTCGGCGTTTTCTTTTCTGTCTCTCTCTCTCTTGCTTTCTTTCTGCCCTTTTCCCCTTTAGATGACTTCACATCCCATGCCGTTCCACCGTCAGTGCACGCCGTACCCACTGTGCCCACTCAATACTTCAGGCATGCTTCGACAAATGACAATGCCCGTGTAGTATATGGGAAGTAACATCATACCGCTAGCCACCCATGCATATCCATACATACGTGTGTTCGACTCGCGCGAGTGGTTGGCCTGAATGCTGTCTATGTTTTTGCAGCCCATTTTTGTCTAGTCCGGCTGCCCCGGTGGATGTGCTATAACCACTGGCAAATTCACATGGTACCACAGCGCCCTCATGCTCCGGCACGGTATTGATCGTCGGTGTGCTGACGCCCTCTCCCCGCCACGGCGTGTTCGCCTCACGTCATGGTGTTGACAAGCGGGCCCGAGTCTTTTCTTATAGAGTTTCGATACGTGTTTCACCACTGCTCACCGGCGGGTTTATACTATGCGGGGAATGCCAAGATCTGGTGGTGGACCACACGCGAGCCGCTGCGCGCCGACCGGAGAAGCGGCGGAATGACGCGTTGGTGGCGTTGTGCGTAAGGTCCGGGGTTCAACCTATGATCGGGGCATCCCGCACTACTTTAGGCATACAATGTCGTATCATTGCTTGTATTCCCTCGGTCGTTTATCTCACTGATTACTGGCATGCCTCTGCTCTGAGGCTACTTTTCAACATTTAGACGACATTTAGACACCATTGAAAATGCATGGCCACCAGGATTATCCCTGAAAATGAGGCATTCCGCATGCGTTCATCAGGAAAAGACGGAATGCACTGGAGGGATTTATAATCACCTAGTAGGCATAGCACTGTTGCTTTCCCCGGGTTTTATAGTGTGTGGTAGTTGACTGAGCAAAAATCATAGCCATCACCAAGACATCATAGGAGTCTACCGTTTAACCCATTCAGTACGACAAATATTAAGGGAAATTTTCCTACAGTACGAAAGCCTTATATAGTACAATACATTACAAAATTTTCTTCATAGGCTCCAGCACGAAGAGAACACAAAAAAGGAAAATTGTGTATCAACGTTGAATAAGGATAGAAGTACTATTTTACTGGGGGAACGGCATGGCAATTGACCCATCTTCATCTTTCTCGTCACTGTCCTTGTACACCTGTAGAGCGGCCTCGAAGGCAGACATGAGAATTGCAGGGTCATCCTGAAGTTCGATGGGTGCCACACCGTCGTGGAATTTAGAGCTTGAGGATACATTCCATCACGCCGGGTACTCTAGTATAAGTACAAGCCCGATCGAGATCCATTTGAACACCCTGGTCCCATGCTGTTACTGAGCTTGGCGGTTCATTTTCAGATTAGCGCTTGAGATGGAAGACAAGTGGGGGGACAGGTGTATATATATCTGATACATCATGATATGGGATAATTTGATTTGAGTAACGAAACACATGATATTGACCCAAGATTGACCGTGAAGCTTGTCAGGTAAATTACTTACAGTTGGGTGGGGTGAATCACCTTACCCTCATGGCGTAGAGTCAACTGAGGAAATACTTAATTCAGATTTCTGAGAGCAAGTTGAAAGCACTGCATGGCGGAGTTCGAATCATTGTTTGTTTGATTATGAAGCCGGGTCGGGCGCCAAGCTGGCGGCTTTGCCACCAACTATAGCCACGGTACTCTTCCATTCAAACTTTGATCACTAACGAAAGAAGATCCGCAGTCCCCTATCTCTACATCCATCGACTTGTTCCCAATATACATAGACTCGCAAACAAGTGGACTTGTCTACGACTTGTCGTCGTGGTCACAGAAGTGATAATCCGAGTCTGCAGACTACCAGAGAAGTTTCCCCGGTGCCGCTTCGTCAAATCTTCTACCGGACAATGAAAGGTATACTGGTGCGGCAGCTGCTGCCGTGACGAAATACCGGTAAGGCCTGTAGTCGGAACCCCCGATCTGCCGTCACCAATTTTTCTAAAGACTCCAAGCGGGCTTTACGACACGCCGCCCTGTGAACTCTATCGTAAACTGCCATCTCCTTCTGTCTTTCACAGCACAATACCTCCTTTAGTGCCGTCAATGCATCGGCGCTTACTTATCAACAGATGTCTTTTGGGTCTGTCGTCTTCCCAATTTCACGGCTTCCACTATGGCAGACATCACTGCCGCACAAGCACTTGAGCTGGTAGCAGACACTGTGTATCTGAAGAGGCGTGCGCCTCCTGTTGCACCCACCGGTTATTACGACTGGCAAATTACGACTGACCCCGCAGACGATCGTGAAGGACATGCTGTGGTCAGTAACCTTCTCTCGGCGGTGAGTCATCCAAAGTTCGATCTGCACATGTGTGACTTACTTCCAGCGATAGGCGGAAACTGCAAAGTCGAAGGGCGTGTACAAGCCTAACACCCGTGACGTTGTAAGAGGAACTTGAGACCTTTCTCGTATACGAAGAGCTAACGTCGAAGAATACTACTAGGATGCTTTTCTGAATGCAGCTGTAAACCCCACCGCCATCGACGATCGTAAGGGAGCGGTGAGCTTTCCATTCACTTCGATCTTCATGCTGTCTGACGCCTTCAAGTTCGCTACTGGTCTCGGGATCCTCGCACGGCTCGATCCCAATAGTGATCTAGAGAAAACGCTAAACAATACGGTCATTGACACGTTGTACAATACCGTACCACACCCTCCGGCCTCGTACCTTGGGCCCAATCACTGTTACAGGCACGCTGATGGAGGTGGAAATAATCTGCAAGACCCCGATTATGGGCGCGGTGGAACGCCCTACGCAAGGAGCGTTCAAGGCAAAGCTGGCCTTCCCTATTCTTCCCTTCCGGATGCCGGATTGATCTTCGACACCATTCTTCAAAGGAGAGGGGTCAGTCGTCCTTACTGGCTGATCTCTCTGCTCAACTTGATTAACACACCATTAACTTGTAGATCGTTAATCATTCTGGAGGAATGTCCAGTTTGATCTTTGCATTTGCGTCAATTATCACGCACTCGCTGTTCAGAACCGACACGAAGGATGTCGCTATCAATAACGCAAGCTCCTATCTCGATTTGAGTCCTCTTTATGGCGATAGTACGTCGGCCTCCAATCTACGTGTTACTTCCCTCACACAAAGATTTTTCACTTAGATCAAGCCGCCCAGGATAAGGTACGAGACAAGGCTAGCGGGCACGGCCTTCTCTTCCCAGACACATTTAGCGAAGAGAGGCTGCTTTTCCTGCCTCCGGCAACTAGCGTTCTACTTGTCCTCTTCAGCCGTAATCACAACGTGAGTGCTGCATGGCGTCAGTCTAGTTTTTTCGGGATTGATGGAAGCAAATCATACAGTACATCGCGAACAAACTTTTGAAGATCAACGAACGTAAACTCTGGTCTGATCCTCCACCCACCGATGCAGCCAAGCGCGCACTTCAAGATGAGCAAATTTTCCAGACGGCGAGACTTGTCAAGTACGCTAGCCCACACGCTTCGCTCTTCCCTTCCGTAATACTCATTATTTCCTGTATAGTGGTGGTCACTTCATAAACGCTATCATGGGCGACTATGTCGCTGGCTTCTTGGGATCCTCAGAGGGGTTGAACTGGAACATGAATGCTTTCGATGCAAGTAATATCCTTGTACATTGTCCCTGCGCTATGCTAAGGGATTATTTTTGTAGCCCATCAATACCAAAGACTTGAAGGTTGAGCGGGGGCGGGGTAACCACGTTAGCGTCGAGTTCAATGTGCTTTACCGAGTAAGTCAAATTATCCGTACATGTGTCCTAACTTCGACTGCTGATATATTAAATCAGTGGCATGCCACGATATCTGCACGCGACCAGAAATGGACAGAAGACGTCTTCAGAAGTGTGATAGGAGACAAGCCCATTGAACAGGTCCGTTCTGTGTTTCATTGCTCCGAAAATACTTACGATATCCTGTTAGTTGGGCTTGAGCGACATCGCCACAATTGCAGGCGTGTTCGATACTGTTGCCCCGAATCCTGCAGAAAGAACATTCGCTGGGTACTCCTATCATTGCCATATTTCTTCCTTATTCTAATTGCATCGTTCCGACAGCATCGAGAGGGGACCTGATGGCAAATTCTCTGACGATGACCTTGCAGAGATTCTCCAGACAGCAACAGAGACTCCTGCAGGCGCATTCCGTGGCCGCGGAACTCCGGGAGTGCTGCGCCTAGTGGAGATCATGGGCATTGAGCAATCAAGGGAATGGGGTGTATGTACTATGAACGAGTTCAGGAAATTCTTGGGTTTGGAGCGTAAGTTCCACATGAACCGGCCTCAAGCTATTTGCACTCACAGCCAGCAGAGTTCGAGACGTTCGAGGAATGGAACCCGGACCCTGAGATCGCTGTACGTGCCAAGCTATTTGGATATTTATGGAGTTTGGCACTGACCTCGCGGAAGGATGCCGCTCGTCGGCTCTACGGTCACGTAGACAACTTGGAGCTATATGTGCGACTTATCCGGACAACTATAATTGCATATGGACTCAATAGATTTGTTTAGACGGGACTCCAAGCAGAGTCCACAATGCCTCTCACCGATGGGTCGCGGTTTGCCTGTGGTTATACCGTATGTGGAATTCGTCAATATTTGCTATACCGATCTGATGCATGAATCTTTGCAGACTACTCGAGGCGTGCTTGGTGATGCAATTGCCCTTGTTCGTGGAGACAGGTTCTATACCAGCGACTTCACCCGTGAGCTAGGAGCAGTGGCTATACGTATATCGCTGACAAAATTTTGCTTGGTTTCTAGCTGCTAACCTGACTACCTGGGGCTTCTACGACTGTCAACGCGACATGAACAACGGCGGACAGGGTGGTATCAGTACGTTAAGAGGAACCATGCCTAGCTAATTGTTCTAACGCCTATACAGTTCCGAAGCTCATCCTCCGCCATCTACCCCGTCATTTCCCATGGGTGTGTTCGCATACTAGCCTTTGGTTGCTCTCACTGACTTCGTCAATCAGAATTCTGTCTATTCCCTTTACCCTTTCTTCACACCTGAGAAGATGAAGGACAGTCTGGAGAAGCAAGGAATTGCCTCCAAATACACCTTCAATCACCCTCCAACGCTTCCCGTTCCTAAGATCTTGAACACTTTCACAGCGATAAAAACTGTCTGGAACGACCCGGCTCGCTTCAAGGTCGTTTACGAGAAGTTTGGATATGGCTCTCCTCTCATGTTTGATGACCCTAAGCAGTAAGAAGCTATCGCTGGGATGCTCACAGGAGCTGACACACCCCTTAGGCACGACGGGGACAAAGCCATGGTACTCCATGCTCTCTTCCCTGAGAAAGAGTCCTTGAATCAGCACACTGCTTGGGTCTCGGCCGCTATCAAGGCCAAAGTCCTGGAGAGAACGTGGAAGTACGACAGCAGTGTATCTCCTTGTCATAACAAAGACTAATCTCCCTTACACCAGATATAAGAATGTCCCAGGCAACTATGTGGATATTGTCAAGGACGTTGTGAATCCCGTCGCCGCTCATTTCACTGCAGAAAAACTTGTAAGGGTGCCCTCACCTTTTGGAAGGCTATATGTGTTTCTTACCTAGCATGTGCGAAGACGGGCATATCCATCAAAACGAAAGACAACCCGTCCGGCATTCTTACTGAGAATGAACTTTTTGACATGCTCGCCACCTTGGTGGGTCTTTATCCTGACCGCTTCTACCTACGGCTGATTGACTTCTCCAGTTTACGTTCGTTGGCGCAGTCATATTGCCTCTCTTCTCTGTTGACGCCGATAATCAGGGTCACTTTCCTTGCGTTTGACGAGCCTGAGACTAGCTTCGCCCTTCACGAGGCAGCTACGATAGCTGGAACGAAGATAGGGGCGTTTGCGGCGAAGTCCGTCATCGAGGTCATTCCGTCTTCATCTCCAGTGAGTCGAATCATGGCGATCTAGTCATTGTCCATTCAACGTGTCCCCAGAGCGTTCTTGGGAAGATCACTTCGGCAGTCACGTCACTCGTTTGGTCACCCAAAGGCCAACCATGGTATTCGTTCCTCAGCAAACTCGCAGCTACTGGCCGGCCCCTTGACGAGATTCTCGGAAATATCCTTGGTGTTGCTGTTGGTGCCTCCGTAAACTGGGCGCACGGCGCAGTCAACGTCATCGATTTCTATCTTGATGATGCAAGGGCCACGGAAAGACAACATATAATCAAACTGGTCAATACTACGGGACCTGCAGATGAAGATTTGTTGCGTGGTTACGTCCGTGAGGGCATGCGTTAGTACTGTTCTCCATTGGTATCGTTTTGTGGCTCTCAACAGGAACGCTCTCTGTAGGCCTTAAACCCCAGTACGCTGGCCTTTGGAGAAAGGCTGTTGTTGATGCGGTGCTTGATCAAGGGCCTGGTCTCCCACCGTTGGAGGTTAAGGTGGGCGATTGGATTCGCGGGAGCTTCAGAAATGCCCATCTTGACGTGCGTCCTTTTTGCCTGTACGGGAAGTGGCTTGCTTACGACAAGGTGCCACTGATTAGCCCTTGGTGTTCCCGGACCCAACAAAAGTCAACCCAAGCCGTCCCACCGCAGCATATAACTATCTCAATGGCACAGGCTTCCACAACTGCCCCGGTGTCGCATATTCCGTGCTTACTATCACAGAGATTGTCAAGACTGTCTTCAGCTTGAAGAACGTTCGTCACGCTCCTGGAAATGCTGGAATTCTGCATGGGTTCACCGAGATTGTTCACGAGACGGAAACGGACTTTTTCATACAACGCAACGGCACCGTCAGTGCTTGGCCAGGATCCCTTTGCATCACGGTACGCCTTGGTTACTGTCGAGATCCAGCAAGCTTGCTCACGGTTTGGGTTTTAGTATGACGAGTGAGCAACGAGTGAGCTGAAGCCATCGTGGCCACGTGCTATAACTTCAAAGATTTTCATATAATCAATCTATACATATGTGCATGATTTTTTTTCTAAGGGGTCCGGCCTTGGTATTTTGGTGGAACGTTTTGGTCAATGATTTTTGCGCCGATGTTGATCACAAACGTTGCAGAGAGCCGTGTGGAGTAACTGGTACACTATGTAGTCTGCCTGTAGTAGCACTGTAGCACCATTATTAACAGACTTGAAATAATGGCTGCATGGTCCTCACTCAACCTTTGCCTCACCGCCTTCGCATCTGCGGCTTTAGCTCGACGGTTGTCGCTGCAGTTTCTCAGTCTGCTCAGTATGAAACACTTTGAGTATGCACTGTCATATAAACAGAAACGGGAAATGGCCCCATCTGTGAAGCTCCTCAAAGGTAAGTTCCATGTATCAGCACAAGTCTTATTTTTGCCTTGAAATGTTCTGAAACGGGTTTCAAAGTCACCATCAATGTAGTCGAAAATCTATGGGCGGCTTTTGAAGAGCTCTTCGAGGCGGAAGGATAGTTATGTTGACACCAGGGGCTGTATTTCGTCTCTCGGGGATGGATTCACAATCAATAGAGCACTTTTCAGCAGTGGAACCAAACAATATCCTTCTCCAAACAATATCCTTCTCCATCAATCTGGAGCCCCTCCTGCATTGTATGTTTGTGGCAGTGTGGCGAAATATCCCTTAGCACATTCTGTGGCCCATGGACTCAGACCCCGAAATTCCTCACACCCAATCAAGCCCTCACATGATCTGTGGTGTACTTCTCGTCAGATGACAGTGTATGCATTGACCCCCCTCTCGGCCTGTGTCAGCCCTGTTTGACTCAAGCTGTATGCATCTCGTACAACTATTCAGGTAATTGGTTTTAGCAGCTCTCTTCCACACGACACACAATGCCAACCCAACCTTGGCTGTGGAAACTGTTATTTCATCATCAAGGGGTTCAAGGGGTGTAAGAGCAGCACTAGCAGGGGTTTGGGAGTTTAGGAGCACAGGAGGTGGGGATTGAGGCATTCCCCGCTGTCCGCCCATCCTTTCGGTGAATCCACGCACCTCAACCTGATTTTCTGAAAGGTGACTCCCCTGCCACCCATTGACTGAGGGTGAACCAACCAAATCAAATCCCGTTGACCAGAATTCCAAGACAAGGAGGTCAATAGAGGCTCTATCTGGTGCAGTAGGTTTACTTGGAATATCTTGTTGGGTCTTTTATATAAGCAACCCCGATATATGATATTCACATCGATCTTTTTATGAGGTGTCAATTTTGAAGCTTTTCTGTCCAGTTGGGTTTTTCATCAATTAGTTGAGGGCAATGCTGAAATCAAGTCGGATATACATGCACCACGTGTCACATTCAATCTTAATGACACAAGCCTCATTTGCAACTGTACATTTTGTACCACAATTTCATGATCTATCTACACCAGCAGTCATGGGAAGGATCGGTCCCAGTCCTGGTTGATAGGAGTATCAAGGTGCCTGCCTGACTCTGCAACCGTGTCATCCTGCACAATCTCAATGCCTAGTTCATGAGGTGGTGCAGTTGGCAGACTGAAGGTTTCATCAATGCTACTGCCAGCATTGACAAAGAGAATAACCATCAATGGGTAGGCTGCCTGAAACAAATAAGTATGATAGAGCTGTATTCAGCACTCCAAGAGGATCTTACCGTTGCAAAGTAATAAACATCACGAACAATTATTTTGGTATAATTGTTGCAGATGCCACCAATATCAACAGGGCAATAGAACAAGGCAATGTTGAAAATCTTGAACTTTTGTCAGACCTAGCTTACAGAAGATACTAACAGCAAGTGCACCCATCTTACTTACCTGGAATGCACAGTAAACAGCACCAGATTCCATGAGAAAAATCAGAACCTTCTCCACATAGGACCTTCTGTGGTACAAGACTTTGGTGAGTTTGTGATGGCGCCTAGAGAGGGAAAGCATATGAGATAACTTTGGATGCAGCAAAAGCAAACCATCCATACCAGAACTTGATCAAAATCAAACAAGTTGCTACACCATTTGCAGCAGCTGACATAGGCAGGAAGTAGTGTAGATCTCCATTGGAATATATATCAAGGATGTTGCCATCTGATCTGGTATCCCTTAAATCAGAGCATAGCTCCATGATAGAGAGGCCTATATGAACCATTCTAGAATGAAAGACAACTACAAACAGTATATCCACCCACCTGCTAGGGCCAAGAGCATGAGAGAAATAAACATCCTTATCCATCTCTGATCTGGCCACAGAATCCATGCTCTCCAAAGGACAACAGCATCACTCAAAAGAACCTTTGTGCAGGATTTAGACCATGTATCAGTGCCTGCAAGGGGATGACCAGTTGGGTTATGCAAGAACTCACCAGGAAAACCACTGAGGTTCTTTTTATTAATAATTCCCAGTAAGCATGCCCATGAAAAACGATGTTGTCAGGACCAACAGCAGAGGCGCCACCACGAACATCGGGGAATAGGAACAGTAGCCAATCCCATATTGCAATTTTGGTAGTAGTCACCAGAAGTATGGAGAGAAGCACAAAATTGAGGATGCAGATGCAGAGCAGGAATTTTCTCCCATTAGAGTCCAGTCCATGCTTCCTGTACATGCCATGTCCAGTTAGGTGAGCTCCACTGACTTGCTATAAAAGAAATACAGTAGCTGAAATGGTGCAATGAAGAAAATAGGCAACAACATTCCTGGAATAACACTTCATTTTAACATTGTATATGTAAGGACCGAAACAGATTTTGCTGACCGTAAACAAGGGCATTGAGAGTCAATTCCGAAAAGTCAAACCGGAAAGCTTCCCATACCCATGAGTAATAGTCATTAAACAGACGGGTAGAAGTCATGGCTAGTTGACACTACTTCAGAGAACCTGACAACATCTTATACAACCTAGAAGTATGAAGCCTGCCCATGCCACATGGGGACTGCGGCGAGGATGAGATCCACCTGACTAACTGATTGGTCAATCAAAGAAAGATCAACACGAATTGTGGCCCAGGTGATGGAGGATTGGATTGAATTCTTAAGCTTGGGCGCCAGTCAATGCGTATAACTTTTATGGCGAACGTGACGCGCACACAGAGGGAAATCGGGAGGAGGACGTCGGATGCAACAATCTCATTTATTTTCACAATATACACCAGTACTGACAAGGAATAAGATTTAAGAGAGGCTCCATCAAAACAAGGCGAGAACTTACTTATTCTAACCCCACAATTCGCAAAACTTGGCAACAGACGATGATCATCA
>JABCKT010006819.1:0-16659 GCA_018858115.1 Tephrocybe rancida | reverse complement strand
GAGGAATTTGAACAAGCCCACCTGTGAGAAGCAAGAAATAAAATTGACAACAAAATCATGTATTTCGTGAATGTGGCACCAAACGTCATCTATAAGCCATCAGAGCCATCCAGCCCTTACCGGACTATTTTTAAGGGGGAAAAATGTCCAAATTATATAAAAATATATTCTGAATGGCACGGTCAGGGTCCACTACCACACATCATTTGCGCCAAAGCCCAGGGCGAATTTTCGTGCTTTCTGGTATATTGACAACTATTTACCAAAGCCATCAAAGTGTGCGCCATGTCATTTCGGCGCATCAACCACGCCCTGCTATCATTGATGGAGGTTCTATTTATATACACACTCATCAATTCTGTCGAAGAGTGAGAAACTCATTTTTGGTGAAATAATGGCATTTATTATATATTTCAGACCCAGCAGGCTTTTCTGGATTACCCAAGCATTCCAAATTGGGTAGTTGGCCAACTGCCCCAAATGATGACATCCCATACTTGGGCAACTGCCAGTATTTGATGACATTAACTGGAGGCATAGGCTGTTACCATGGTATATCCCAATATCATGTTGGAGATGGCAAAACTGCTGTCGTATCAGCATCCCCACACCCACGCGAGCCGATGAAAGACATACCTTTGATCTGATCTTCCTCCCATCTTGGGCTTGAATTGGTTCAGGGCCTGTCTTTGCATCGTCCCTTGACGCTCACAAACTTATAACAAAAAAAATAACAGTTGTACCTCTGACACCCTCTGACTCCCATTCATGGTCCTGCTCCCACTTGCGGGGCTGGGGGGTACTTCCCCTGATCTCCGTCATGGCCTACTCTTCCTCCTCTGCCTCCCCATCGCAAAGACGCCGGGTTAGCAGCTCCAATGACACCAGCCGCATGGATCCACCATTTCTGCATCTTATTCAACACCTTCTCTACGTCCTTCTCTTTGAACTCTTTTTACAGCTCCTAACTCCTGGAGGGTCGGGCAAGCGGAGCCCGACGTGCATAAATAAGCGGTGGTGGTTTGACTGCTGGTGCCTCTGGTGGGAATGGAAATTGGGAGCTGCGAGCCAGATTAATCCATAAAGCGAGCAGGGAGAAAAAAGAAACTACCTGGGGCTCCGC
Organism: Tephrocybe rancida; assembly: GCA_018858115.1. Taxonomy (NCBI): domain Eukaryota; kingdom Fungi; phylum Basidiomycota; class Agaricomycetes; order Agaricales; family Lyophyllaceae; genus Tephrocybe; species Tephrocybe rancida. Next base: position 15,536 of record JABCKT010006819.1, on the reverse strand, counting down.
CTCCTCGGCATCAACATCCTCAAGCCCATGTTTTAGCTCTTGGGATGTCTACTATTCCCATCATGAGGCAAAAATATGTCGGTGCTCGTTCTTCAAACCAAGGTGCTGTATTAGGACCCCATCAACGGCTGCGGGGGAACGGGGTGAGAAATTGTACCCTAAAGCCATCTCAACATCCTCCTGAAGTTCAGGCTCCAACACATACTCCTCCAACGCCTTGCCTCCACACCCTACTGCTTCCTCCTCTTGGCACGATTTTTGCATCAGGGCATCTATGCCTCTACCTCCTTGCCTGCCTTCATACCTTTCCATGATGGCGCCGAGCCAGGGTAGTGCTTGTGGGTGGTGGAGGGCTGTTATCAATAATGGTCAGCCCAGCAAAAATGTCGAGAGGCAAAGGAGATAGTATACCTATTACTTGCCTCATGGCCCTAGTTCCAAACAACAAGGCCCCGCCATCCACACCCCGATCTCATCCCCGTCTCTTCCTCGTGCCTGTGATGTATCTGCCGCCATCTCTAGGGATCGCTCCCTCCCCTCTGTGCAGCGCAGAAGCCTCGATCTACCCTGCCACTGTCCTCCTTACGGGCCACAGCTCTTTCTTTGGTGTCTGGCTCGCGGGTGTTGAGGTATGTAGGTGGGTGGTAGTGGTGTGTGATCAACCGGGAGCTACGAAAAGAGGAAATAAGCATGGAACCTGCATTCATCAGGAAATCGTGAAGGCGCAGGTTTTTGTGGGCAGAGTTTATAACCTGGTGGCTGAACGATGGCTAGTTTAGATCTCAATGTAAGGACCTACATATCCTCAACACAATGATATCAACTGTATGATGTGTCTGCCTCACCATGATGAAAGATTATGGATGCGTGATGGTTAAGTACAAACACCCACAACCTGATAGACAAGCCAGATTTTATAATGTTTGATATCTCAATAGCTTGGTGGCACCAGCTCTAAAAGATACATACGCCATCGGAGTGGGAGAGGAATGAAAGTGTGATGGCACAGTGTAAGTACCTACAGACCAATAGGCGTTCCAGAGCTTATAATGCTTGATAACTCGATAACTAGGTGGTACCAACTGTAGGAAGCGCCTGCGCCATCAGGGTGAAAGAAAAGAGCAACATTATGACTGGGTGTAAGCCCCCAGCAACCGGTTGAACATTTCAGAAAATGTAATGCTTGTCACTTAGATGGCCTGATGGTGCCAAATGGATGGACTGCCTGCGCCGTCAGAGTGGAATATAATGAAATAGTGATGCTACAGTGCAAACCCTTACACCAAGCCTGATCTTATGTTGCTTGATAGCCTGATAGCTTGGTGGTACTAGCTGTAAGACGTACCTGCACCACCAGAGTGAAAGAAAAGGACATTGTTATGGAGTGCAAGTGCCCATCAACCTGCTAGTAGGCATTTCAGGCATTGTAATGCTTGACACATCACTAACACGGTGGAACCGATTGCAGAGATCACCAGTGTTATCAGATTCCAAGATGGTGGCAGTAATGCAGTCAAATCAAAGTCCCTAACAAACTGCAGGGCAAGTCAGACATTACAATGAAGTTATCTTAGGGGGTGTAGATGCCACCGCAGACTTAAGTTCAACAACTTTGCAAGAATCTCTGATATTTGTGATGCATGGGAATGATAACGGAAGCATACAATTGGGCCTAGTAACAAAGGAACAGGTGGAGCAATAACTGGGTGGTTGACTCTTTTCATAATAAGCTGCTGACAGTAGGTAGGTGTTGGAGCCCAGAGATGTTCAGATTCACCACTGGGCTCAGTAGCAGTCAATTTTATGCTACAGTACAGGTCAGAGAAGAGACTCACTGGCAGCACCCTGTTACGCCTTGTAGAAAGCCATTCCTGTCCCTGTCCTGCCATCGCAGTAAGCGTACCCGCACTAAGGCCTGGTGAACCATGATATTCTTTGCCTGCCATTTGTTGGGTCCACCAGTTGAGGCTCGGGGCCAATCGTAAGGCATGCGGCTCTGGCTATACAAGTAGACCGCGTCCCCACTTGTGTTGTTTCGAAGGTGGAAGGTGGCAACTAGAGAGTTGGCTTTGTCGAAGGCCTTGATAGTATGGTGGTTGGATAGGTAGAAGTGCTGATCCCCGCTGCATTGGGGTAAAGAAAGGGATGGTGAGCATAAAAATTGAAGCATGGTGGAATTGTGCACCTGTAGAACAAGATTACAGCCTTGAGGTGGTATAAAACATCAGCATAGCGTTGAACTGCGAGCTGGATCCCACTTCTGGCTTTTCCTCTGAAAATAGCACCTGCCTCACTTGTCTTGGAGGTAACTCCGCGCTAGAGGGCCAGATAAGAGCGACATGGCACATCCCAGTGCTGTGAGGAAACCTGCTGTTGAGGCGAGGTGGCCATCGTTGTCGGAGTGAAGTGTGACCACTGTGAATGGGTCACACCGCTACTTCAACATCGGCTCCCAGCGTCAACAACCCTCCTGCTCCCCAACCTTCAAACCCTCGACCCGCCTAAAGAGAAGTGACCTGTTCGAAGGATAACATCGGCCCTTACAGTGGGTGAACAGGGACTTCTGCGTGACATTTAAATAGAATATTTTTAAAGTAGAAATAAAAATAATTTACCTCAAAACATCACGGAGGGTGGCAATGCTAGGTACCCTTGGGAAGCCCTAGATGCCCAACAAATCCAGTTTCGTGGAATTTGGGAAAAATCTACATAGAATATGAAAAAAACAGTGAACGTACAAATAAAAGTCACCGGCTTGAAAATGTCGCAGATGGTGCTGATGCCAGGTATCATTGGGAAGCCCTCGTTGAGGGCTTCCCAACGAATCCAGTTTCGTCAAAATTGAGTGAAATCTGCAAGGGATATCAATAAAATACTATTGAAGTGAAAATCGAAATAAATTATGCAAAGTATGTTGTTTCGAGCGTTGATGCTGGGTACACTCCGGAAGTCCTTAAGGAGGGCTTCCTAAAGTATCAAATTCCATAGGAATTGGGCGAGATCTGAATGATATATCAATAGAATGCCATTCAAGTAGAAATGGAAAAAAAAAAAAAAAAAAAAAAAAAAAAAATCACCTGAAAAAAATTGAGAAGCGTGGCGATGCTGGGTATTCCCAGCAAGCCCTCAATGAGGGCTCCCCGATGAATCTGGTTTCGATGAAATTGAGCAAAAACTGCAAGGGATATCAATGTAATACTGTGAAATTAGAATGAAAGAAACTTACATGGGGGAAGTTGTTTTGTGCAGCAATGCTGGGTACCCTCAGGAGGCCCTCAATGAGGGCTTCCCAAAGAATTGGGTTTCGTAGGATTTGAGTGAAGTCCAAATGAGGTATCAATAAAATACTGTGAAATTAGAAATGAAAGCAACTCACATGAAAATTTCTTTTTGGGCAGTGATGCTAGGCACCGTTGGGAAGCCATCATCGAGGGCTTCCCAAGGAATCGGGTTTCATAGAACTTGAGCAAAATCTGAATGAGATATCAATAAAATACTGTTAAAGTGAAAATTGAAATAACTTATGCAAAAAATGTTGTTTCGGGCGTTCTGGAAGCCCTTGATGAGGGCCCCCCAGCGAATCGGGCTTCGTATAAATCGAGTGAAATCTGACACGATACTGACCTTGCTTGAAGATACAAGCTCAGTTTTGACGTCCCCCACCTCAACCCGCCATTGTTGCCTGCTGTTCCTCGCACAGGGCATTGTGAAGCAGCGCTAACATTTGCCTTAAAGGTAAGTACCACCTTCTTTACAATGAACACGATGCTCACCCAAGTTCTTGAAGATACATCATCAAAATTCAAGGTATCGATGCCCCACGAGCGGCACCAAAGCCTATTTCAACCCATCATGCGGAGCCCCACATAGCAGCGCGAATGTCCTATAGGCAATACAAAGTAAGCCTTTTTCTTTCCCGTGCAGAAAATACAACCCGTACCTTTGTGTCCTCAGCTCAAGCCCAACATTCAAGAGGTTGATGCCCTGTGGTGAGCAGTAATCCCGCCCGTACTCAGTCCCTCGTTTGTAGGCATTCCCCATGTGCAGAGCGCCGCAGAGCAGCACAAAGAAACCTGACAAAGTAAGCCCCACATTCCCTCACGACGAAGCCAGCACTTACCCTCAACCTCAAAGCTCCAAACTGAAGATCCTAGAGCTTGACAGCTAGCAGCATCCCCACCCCACACTTGGAGGATTGTTATTGCTGGTCAATTTGTTTAAACAGTTCAAGCAAGTCCTGCATGCTAGAGCTCGATGCCCCGCAGTGAGCAGCACCCCCACCACTGCACAGCATCTCCCTCAATGCCTCCCGTTGTTAAGCATGCGGAGTGGAGCGTAAGCAGCGCGAAGACACCTGGCAAAAAACAAAACAAAAACAAAAAAGGAGCAGAAGCACACCACATCTCGACAAATACGGCACTTACCTCCCAATCTCGAGGCTCCCACTGGTAGCACAGATGCCTCTATAACGACACCCCACGGCAAGCATGATGCCCACCTCTTTCCTCTTTGCAAAGAATCGTCGTTGCTGGATAATTGGCGGCCGGAGTGCTGCGCAGCAGTACGACTAGACCGTACAGAGTGAGCAACCGCCCCACGGCAAGCAACAACCCCCCGCCGCCCACTAACCTCTCGTTTCATCCCTCCGTTTGGTGTGCGGAGCGCTGCATGTATGGTGTTGAAGCATTCTCTGTGTATCAAGGCCGCAACCTCGACTTATGCCATCTCGAGGACTCCTAGATGATAACAAGTCGAGAGTTGACATTGTATGGAGCGTTTCAGGTCGCAACTCAGAGGTAGATGATTCTGTTCTGAGAGCCAGATTAGAGGATGGTCAGGGCCACAGAGCTTGTAAAAGTACATACCAATGTCGAACGCAGGACTCTGCTCCGCGTCAAGCCTCGAGAAGGGAGTGGGTCCGATAGAGGAAAAATCGACATGACATCAGACATGGTGGTCAACAGTGAGGACAAGGTGATTCCGAACTCTGCGTTCCGAGACTCGGACCTGTGAGGAGTCAGCAGTGACTCCGACAACTGTCAAGTTGCTCCGATAGAATAAGCAATGGTCCCAGCACTGAGCACCATCATCGCCCCAGACCACATTATCACCATTCACATATTAATTCATGTCCTACTGGCCCAGATGACGGAACGGGAGGGGTTGAAACTACTACTTCAGGGATAGCCTCAACCTGAGCATTCTCATGCTCGCCTCTGAGCCTTTCTGCACCTCTGATGTTTTGAAATGCCTTTCCAACAAAACAAAACTCATTGAGCTCCTATTAGCAAGGCCGAACTGAAGACCTACTTCGACTAGGAGTGTGCTTTGCAGCAGCCCAGCCCAGGGATCTTCTGGGCAATAGATATGGTCGCGGAAAACAAAGTATGGCCAATACGAAGCAAAGTCCAATTTGCGAGATTCAAGAGCGTCACAAACTCTAGACAGCTATCAGATCTAACGTAGTAACCACGCAGAGGAGAATCAGACTGACCCATCATCCAACCAATTTAAATGGACGGGACACAATAAAGCACCTGTGATGGAGTGATGAAAGCCCCGATTGAATGTGATATCACCATGGAGGGGTGGGCTGAGTTGAGTGTTCGGAGGGGTAATCCACAGAAGAACATTGGGTCTCAAGGACCTGATGTCGTCCCTATTTGCACTGTCAATTCCCCTCTGAATCTGTGAGGTAACCGGATTGCCGAAATTAGAAGACAATCAGAAGCAGAGGCAGCCATCTGCACAACGTTTTCGCCATCCCACTAACATCATCCTCCAACCCATTCATCACCATCTGTTCCAACGACGGGTATAGACGTGCTAGTTGACAATAGGTTTCATACTGACACATGTCTCTACAGCAAGTCAAAAGGTTCTTCAGTGCAGGATCAGACATAATGAGAGAAGCCGTACTCTGGTGTGAACGCATCCTCGGCGGACTTCAAGACATCGTGACTGTTGGCATCCAATGCCACAGATATCATTAGTCTGTTGAAAATCAACTTAGTTGATATTCTGGAATATGCATTGACAGTGCGAGCAAAATGCCGGCCGACTCGCGAGAGAGTACTAATCCTTCAGAGGTGTTAGTTACCGTCTGCAAATCCTCAGAATTTTGTAGATACCTTGGTGTCACAGCCGGCCTGGGCAACTCCACAGCTAGCTGAGGCTCATCAAATGGCGAAAGTCCGTAGTATTGGCTGGCAGCTTCGGGCAGAAATACTCCCATGCCTGGGATGTAGATGAAAGCATTCTGACGCCTGAGAGGTTGGGTGGTACGTGTTTGTGCAGAAGGTGGCATCAGGAGTGACTGCCTGAGCAGCAAAGATGTGGTATTTGCCTGTTGCTTGCTCCTTTTTATCTCTGATCTGTTTCCAGCGAACTGCATTGATGGTGAGTGTTCACCGATGGGTTTCAGAATTGGTATGGTCAGCGAATAAATGCCTCTTGCGGCTGGGCGAGGATGGCTGTTAATTGACAATCGACTCAGTCTGCCCGTATGGGGAGATCTCCAACTAGGCCCAGGAGCCTCCCAAACTGGCTAGCAGCCCAGCACCAGGCTTCAAGTGGGTCGCCTCCCTGCCAACGGACTCTGGGCCTTGTAATCGTCTGCAGGCCCTCGACTATGCGACCTTGTTGGGTGTACCTACTCCAAAACCTTTGAAGAACTTCGATATCAACAGCGTGAAAGCTTGAAGACCATATCGTCCGTTCTGATGGGAATACCACTAGAACATGGGTATGTACCACCTGCAAGTTATACAGTGTTATACACATCTCATTGTTCCTTTTCAGCTCTGAGCAAGATGGGCCCAGACTGGTGGCTGGAGCTGGAGTCGACCTATCGTGAACGAACCGCACAGCGGTGACAGCTGTACACCAACCACAGACGAGTGATTTTGGATGCAATGCCAGGCAGTGAACATGCATGTAAAGAGCTGCTGGAAATGGTCGTAGCTTTCTTGTGTGCCCGATACCTTGACAAATTGAAGATCCAGATTGTTTCGTAATCTCATCCTTGAAACATCGTCGAATATCAGAACGGCCGACCCTCTCCACTTCCTCCTTGACAATGTCCCTGAGGACTTTCTTGCCACACAGGAAGACAAAGAAACCGGGTTGTATGTCCTACGCGCAGTGGTGTCGCGTTCCGCTATCGGGTGGGGGCTTCGAGAGAAAATGGGGAAACCACTTCATGAGAGATTCATGAGCCAGTACCCGATTACAAGGAAAAGATGCAGTTCTCCATGAATCGGTAAGTTTACAATGGACAAACAGGGAAGGTGCTCAGGCTAATATTTCCACAAGTTATTTTTCGAAGATGACATCCGACAAGCCAATTCAAAGAGGATCGTGGGCTTTTGAAATTGGCCAGTTATTGTACACCCAACCAGAAAATTCGCATTACAGCATGCATGGTACTCAAGGGCCCGAACTAGATATAAAGGATATCTATTTGCATGTCAGTTGGCAGACTCTGCGACGTCCGCCCTAAACTAACAGCCAAAATTCTGCACGACAGTAAGCAGTCATTCAAGGAGTATAAGTCCACATATCACATTGAGCACACATTGCTCCCTGTGTTGGATATGCAGAGGAACAAGGGGATGGCAAGGGCCGGGTTCCAAAGGGTTAGAAGGAGAGGGCGCTCAACGAGAGCCCTTACTATCTAGGGTGGAAAGACTGAGTTTGATGATATGAGGTGTAAGCGCAGAATGTAACGTATGAATTTCAACTTGCTCTTCGCCTTCCTGGGCCTACGCTACTGCCTTCCATTAATTCCATCACAATATTACTTTGGAAAGGTTGTACAATAGAGAGAGTTAACCAGATGTTGCATATCTGCGGCAATCAGCACTTCCCTTCTGCAGCATCAATCTGCTGTAGTGAGGGAATCTCGTCATCTGTGTAAATTCTGAATTTGTTCTCTGGTACACCCGAAAAAGCAGTTGCAAACCTTGTGTCGGTATTATCAGCACCATCCACGGCACGAATCCAGGCGCAAGAAATGAAGTCGCCGCCAAGACTCATGAATCTGTTCCAAAATTGTCTGTCAATATTTTGCAGCGCTCCCGACTCTGTAGAAACAGACTCACACTGCACCGTAGGTCTCTGGATCTTTCTGCGTAGCGTCACCAACAGTCAAAAACTTGTTGTTGGGATACATTCCATGGAACGAAGTCTAGCAGTCCTGGAATATCGACCAAATTCAAACACTGAAGGAAAATCGGGCTTTTGAAGCCGAGAATGTGGAGGCCCGATCCAAAGAATGAGTCATCAAACTTCTCACTGGGGGGTGACGAGTCAGATATGTGAATACTGCGTACTATGTATATAAGCAACCTTTAGAATAAACTCGATGCAAACAGGTGGTATGAGGCAAGAAGCTACACTAAGCAACAGCTTGGAGCTCTTGACTCGGATATGCCCTCCTGTCTACGCCATTGGGGAGGCTTCTCGAAGATCACATTCCAATGCAGGCTCTGTGTCGACATCTGAAGTTGTTGCTGAAGTAATTTGCCTATAACCATTGCAGGCTTGTTTGGTACCTCCAGGCAAAGAAAGAACTAGGTACTGACGTTTGCCACCATGCAAGAATATCCTGGAGCCTCCCATCCTCCTTGTAGATGTCAAAGAACTTCATTGTCGACTCGTAGAATCTCTGGGAGCCTGAATGGGTGTCCTTAGTGAAAAAGACCGTGCTGGAGCTCAATGCATATCTAACCTGAGAAATACATGCATCAGTTACATCATTAACAACTCAGGACACAAAAGACGAACATGTGAAATTATATAAGCAATCATTGGAAGCGTCGCAACCTGGCCAGGTTGGGAGATGGATTGAACTGGAAAGTTATCAAGGGCCCCCATGCGATTATAAATGTGCTGGAACGCCTGCCAAAAGAAAGAAGAGCCGACGAATGAGAATCTGAAGGTAAAGTCAATGCAGAACATAGGACTTACTCAGAACAAGAGCACGCTTTGGAGCAAGCCTGACCAAGGATCTTCAGGGCTATACATATAGTCGCGAAAAACAAACAGTGGCCAATACAGTGTGGAGTCCACTTTTCCGGATACAAGATCTTCACGAACACTAATAAAAATTGATGGTCAATTATCGTAAATTGGCGGCGCGGCGTTTGAGCCGTGGCTGTAGTGAAAACTTGCCTGGAATCTAACCAATCCAAATGGATGGGACACAGGAGAGACCCTGTCACTGAATGGTGAAAGCCTCGGTTGACTTTCACGCCAGGGCGGAGGGGTGGGTGGAGTTGGCCAGAAGGAGCAATCCACTTGAGAATCTCGACCTTCAAAGCTTTGATGTCATCTCTATTGGCACGCATGGTACCCCTTTGAATCTGTGGGACAAGCCTATCAGCTTGCAGCAGATAAGAACTTTGTGAACTGCGTACCATTCGCCCCATCCATGCAATTTCATCCTCTGAACCATTTTTCATAGTGTCGTCTAGGAAGGGGACTATACGTGCCAGTTGACGATAAGCGCAATATTGGTGCATGACTCTGCATCAAGGAAAACCCCAGATCAGTAGCAGAAGGCAGGCAGAATGAGGGAGAGACGCACTCTGGGGTAAACACTTCTACAGGCTCTTGCTTCTCCACATCATCCAGCATGACTGAGATGATTAAGCCATTCATCAATAGTGCTGACACGCAGAGAAACACGTTGACATTGCGCGTAAAGTCCTGTCCAACTGTGAAAAGAGTGCGGCTCCTTGCGAGACAGGAGTTCATATTAATTGCATGAAACCGTGACAGGGGCTGCGACTCGTCGAAATACCTTGGGGAACTGCCAGACGAGTGCCGGGATTGCGCAGAGATGGTGGTGTGCTGTGCAGGTTGGAGTTGGGCGGGCTCAGCCGAAGCCTCTCAGATCAGTGGGTATGGCCTGTGAACCGGGTTCAACTGACTTCTCAGAAATAGAAGGGCGCGTGTTCGTTCAGAAGGTGGCATTGTGAAGGATGGCAGAGTGGTGGGGTACCCAGTAGTACCCATAGGTTCATTTATACCTGTTGATCTCAAGTGGCGAGGTATTGCAAGGCCACGACGGTATAACCTCACCGCACTGAGTTTCACAACATCGGCCAAGAGAGGCCTTTTGCTGAGCCTGCAGGGTACAAATGTCCCTTGATATGCTTCCCAATTCGAGACAAACAGATCCAGGGGGCGGCGAGGACTTTCTAGCCCTGGCCCAGCCTAGTAGTCTATGCACCCAGGTCACTTGTCATGATGAGAATCATCATTTGACAACTTCAAATGCACAAAAATGTTTTGTCGAGGCACTTCACAACACTCTTCATCGATTCCCATTGCTGGTGCGTTACGGGACCAAAAGCTCTCCTTTTCAAGAGGTCATGCTGCGCACTACGTGAAGATGCAGTAACCATTACTGCACCGCAAAGAGCTGCAGAAGATTTCATGAGTCACCAGCTCCAAGTTGACACTATGAACTGAAGGGAGGATTGTACCCCTGACTAGTCTAGTGCTGCTACTGTTGAAACCGTACAGGAACAGTCTGTCTCCACGTAACAGGATGCTGTTTAAGCCGTTTATTGAACTCCTTGATATAAGTAACCCAACCAAGTTTGGGCTCTACATTTGGTTAGTGTGCCGTACTGATGGCTATACTTCGGAGGAAGCAAGGCTAGTGACGGCGGGTAATAGTTGCATAGCACCGAAAGAGATGTAACAAACTTGAAGATGGCTGTTGACAACTTGAATGAGATCAGAAAAACTCAAGCCGGCGTGTGAGGGGTAGTAAAGCGTCTAAAGGCGACTAGAGCGGTAAGTATGTGAATGCAGCACCAGTGCCTACTGCCATCATGACTGCTGAACGCATAATTGCCCCAAGCATCCCCTGAGTTGATTGAGCATCCCCTGTGTACGTGGCAACTTGCAGAATTACCAAGATATCTGCTTCTGGTACGGTAGGTGAGATGCTGAGGCACTGGGTGAGCTCAATGAGATCCTTGACCTCCGGGGCGGGTGTAGGCATCGCTGAGGGAGACTGTATGGCCAGGGAAGCCTTTGAATTGCCACTGGGGCTCAATAGAGAGCGACTGCAGCACGTTGGCCTGGGATGCCCCTTCATCGGGAGAAGGCAAACGGTGCAATTGGGTTTTTTTCTCGGTGTTGATGCGCTTGCCGTCGCAGCCGCGGTAGAGAGAGGACCCATTGCTACGATCGACACGGAGCTCATCGTACTAGTCGACATGGAGCCTATGCCAGACGCAACAACGTCACTAAACTTGTGTGGCCCAAGCCGCCTAGAACTTGCTTGGAGAGCACTGACAGCATCACCTAGTGTGCATTTAGTATTGCGGCGGGATTGTCTAACTGAAGTCAGGGACTTACGCTTCTTTGGAAGCTCCCAGGGAGTCTCTTCATATTCGACTATAAGTCTCCTATCACCGTGAGCTAGCATGTACTTTAAAGCATCTCAGAAGGAGTCGACCCTCTGATGCTTTCGACACTGATGACTTGACTGCATCAACGCTACAGCATCCCTGCCCTTGAGGTCAGTATGAGCACAACAGGTAGCCAAAGAACCTACTGAGGGTCAGACAATATCATCCTGATGTGATTGCCTTCAAGTGTGCCCTCAACAACGGGGTAAAAGGTGTTTTCATAGTCAACAGCAGCCGAAATGGCTTTGACAACCTGCCGAACGCCCCCAGTGAAGAATTCCTGGTAGGTTTGTATACGTTCTGCTGTAGACAGATCACCAACCTTCACGATCACAGTCGTGGCCTCGTCATTACTCAGTTGCGGCCTATACTAGGTGGTTGAGCTTAGTATTCACAGCAAGAATTTGATGCGAAAGAGAACATACAACGACAATTTGATACCGGGCATGCTGCCTCCGAGTACAACATAGTATGGGTCAGATTCTTGAATCATTTCAAGTAATTCCGTTGCACCCTGTGCGGTGACCTTGTAGAGGGTAAAGCGTGTTGAAGCAGTTAAATAATCTTCCCTGGAGCCAAACACAAAATAAACAGGTCTCACATGGTCCTAAGTGGCCGCTGGTACCCCCAGGCTGGCAGGTAAGAGCGAAACGAAGACGAGTCGCCGGTGGCAAAACTAGCGGTCATCTGAGGCCTAGTGCTGGCCAAGTAGACCATTGCCCAAAGGAAGTTAGTAGTATGATAACTTGAGGATCGGTTGGGATACTATATGGCCCACAGTGATGGTATGATTTGAAAAGTTGATGGTGTTGAAGGCGTCAGAATAAGTTTCGAACTACAAGAGTTTGAAGAGAAACAAGTTTCTACAAGTTGGCAAACTGAAGCCCGAAAAGTAATATCATATTACATAATCATCTACATATTTGTCTGGGCCATTGACACGTGATCTTGACGCGTCAACATAGACATACAACTTAGCGCGATGAATAAGTTCCAAATGTGGGGCTAAGGTGAAGCTTCAACCTATTTGTCCAGCCAACTCAAGTGCACTGGGCACAGCAAGAAACCTGTGGCTGGGTGGTGGAAACCTTGATTGATTTTGACATCGGGGTTCAGGGGTGGGCTCAGCTCAAGGCCAACAGGAGTGATCCAGTCCAGCACCTCCGCCCTCAAGGCTTTGGCGTCATCGGCCATCACCCATGCAACACCTCTTTGCATCTGTGCCGGAAATGCTTGACACGTCAGAGAAGATGCTAGACAGTTGCGATAGAAGCCAAATAGAAGTGACGCACTGACACTGCAATCCTGACGACATCAGCTTCCAAGCCATCAGCCACAGCCGTCTCCAAGGCTAGGTCCAAGCACAGCAGGTTAACAAAGGCTTCATATTGGCAACGGTATCTAAAGGCATGGCAAAACGCTCTCAGAGCGTGCAGGGTGAGATGAGCGACAGATGGTGTACTCGGCACTGAGCAACTCATCGCTGTCGTCGCGTACGGCAGTGGTGAGGATTAATCCATCCCTCAACAAAGTTGGGATGGCAGAATATGCGAGAACAGCCTGAGTAAATCGTCGGTCAAGGCTAAACAGAGGACCCTCCTTCCAAAAACGTGAAAAGTCAGGAGTCAGGTTGGTAAAGTTGACAACCACATACATTTGCCAGCCCATTGCCAGGTGACTGAGAGTAGAAAATCCGGTCCGACCTGGACTCGAAGGCCTGTTGATGAATGCATGCTCATGCCTAAGAGGTCATGGCTCCAGAAGGAATGACTTGGAAGGTATCTTGGCAGCGTCTGAGGGCAGCTGAGTGTCAGTCACTGAGAGGCATTTTGAGATAAATAAAAGGGAGATAGCATGGTTGCAATGCTATTATAGACTGACTGATGGAACCCGTCCCTTTATAGCATCTCCCATATCTGTCCAGCATTTATTATGTCACTGGTTGTCGAAACCGGGCAACTACGACTGACCAGAGTATTGGCTTAAAATATGAAGAATGTTGGTAGTAAAGACGCCGCCGGGCACAATTGACCTCCTCGGTTCGCCTGGGAGAGCCAAACCAAAATGAATTTGGCTCCTTGGGGCGAGGGTATGCCCGGTGCGGGCTGTTCAACACCGTAGCCTGAGTACAGTGGAAGCAGACCTGACTTAGCGCTCTAGTATACAAAGGGTTGGTCCAAAAAGGTGGCATGTATCAGTAATCCCCATTTATTTTGTATCCAATAATCCATAGACATGAACCTCAATCAAATAACGTGTACGTTATGTTGAAAATCAAGATATTGTCAGAATGAAAAAATTTCTACCTTGCATAATGTCATGACTTACTCAAATTCAGAATCCACTTCTGAGACGCAGCGTGATTCCACGGCACAACCACTGTCACCTCATCATCTCAATTCAAATCCACTACAGCGCCTTGCGATTCAGAGCTCCCCTGGTCTGCCACGTGCATGCTATGAATAGGTCAGTTCACCATCACATGTCGAACACCAAAGGCTCACTCTCAGTACCGCGTAGCAATGCCCCAAAACTCAAGCACAGTTGAACGCAGGCTCAGCCACACCGATTACTCGAGGCATTTGTGATGCAGTGGAGGTAGACCATGGTGAGGTCCCTCTACGAATGCGGACACAGTCAGCTCAAAAAGTGATTACTATTGAATCTAGCATATGTACCTTTCTCTCATTGACGCTCATTGACACTTTGAACACTCCCAGCACCGACCTCCCTCGCCTTTCCTCAGCATGATCTTGGTGGGCATATACCCAAGCTCTGGACAGCCTCTCAGGCCTTGGGGCTCAGTGAGAAATCGAAAACAAGTCAACAATGGCACAGGATTGTGTCGATGCTACTTCGGAGCAAGATAGTTAGCCTTGCTCAAAGTTCATCAAGATCTGACATACCTCATGCGGCAGATCCTCCTGAAGGTGTCTCCCTGTGACGGTGCCCATTTCGAGACGACATATATATTCTCCCACAAAACGAGGCTGATACTCGCTGTGTTTGTGGGTGACTTGAGAGCCCACCGCAAACCTCAAAGGCTGACGTCCCGAGCTACACATCTCGAAACAGTCCAAGAAACGGTTGGTGTTCGTCTCTGCGAAGCTATTTGCATCAATATGACACGTAGGGAGTCTTGAGAGTCCACCATGAAGGTTGAGGCTTGTCTCAATACCGTCCAAGAAATGGATTTGGCATTTGTCTTTGTGGACCTGGAGCACGACAAGGGGTGAGGTCAAGGCGATGAGGGTAAGAAGATGGAAAAGAACATACTATAATTTCAATGTATAGTCAGACTCCTGGAGAAAACTTGACTTGAGTTATTGCACCTCTGAAAGGCTCCCATTGAGTATCATTCGCAAAGTTCGGCGCAAGGATGGTTGTGCCGAGAACGTCCGGGAGAATTGGCACTTGTCTCTCTTAAATGTCTGGAGGGTAAGGAAGGGTGAGGAATAGCTGAAGAAAGCAAAACGAGGGCGGGGCAGAGGTGTTCGTCGCGGTAGCAATTGTGGCAGAGGTTGTAAGACAGCACAAAGCTACTGGCCGAGTGCCGCACAAGGTGGTTGGGGGGGAAAAGGAAGAATCGGGAACGAAGAAGCCATGCACAAGGTGCAGTGCCTCATGCGAAGTATCATGTGGGGCAGGTAGACGAGGTTGACAGTGCCCAAAAGAGTCCTGACAACTACCAGGTCAAGTCTGAGAATGAAATCGTCGGAGTTGACGAACATTGAGAATCACATTTTTCGGTCCAAACACCAGACAATGGTGTGAAACGATAACTTTTTACACATTTTCCAGAACGAAACTGATCCATATGAAATCGACAATTTTGTCCAAAGAGGCCTCTCATACAAGGCGCATCATTGGTTTTACTACCCACTACCTCGGCATGTATTATACCAACTTAAGATATCAAACACATGTAGATGAAGGAGGGCTTTACACTCCCCCTGGTCTATATGTAGATCTACAAGGACTCTACCTGGACTCTCTGTAGACTCTCGTAGAGTCTACGTGGAGTCTATGTAGACTTTTTGGCATGAAATCTGTTCCCATAATTTCTGAAAGTCTACATAGACTCCACATCAAGTCCACGTAGAT
>JABCKT010006818.1:0-16692 GCA_018858115.1 Tephrocybe rancida | reverse complement strand
AGACAACTGTTCTTTAGGTACATAATATATTCAGTGGTTCATCATACATGATTCACTGAGCTGACAACTGTTCTTTACTAACGAGCTCGGCAACCTTGCAACACCGGCGTGTCCCTGTTTCACACTTGCGTAGCTCAGGAAGGCGAAGAATAGGGCGAAGGACTTGTTGCTCCTCGGCGAGCAGGAAGTAACAGGCACCGAGTGTCAGGGGGCCCAAAATAGAGCCCGCAGATGTACTCAGCATCATGAGGATGCTTCGGGAGGCAGGACTGAACTTTTGGCTCGACATTTCATACATCCCTGTGCTCTCGCAGTGATCTAGGATTCTGTGGAACTTGAAGGGTCACAGGTATCAGCGAAGTCGTCCACAAGGAGTCTGCTACAATCGGAAGTGGGTAGGGTTCTATAGAGCAGCGTGGCCCTTTAAGGTTTGCTCTGGAGACCTGATATCCGCGAAGAGGTCTTGCTTCGGTGTACAGTACAAACGACCGCCGAACGTGCCGCTGATCTTCTCGCATATCCGAGCACAGCGCTCTCAGGTCCAGTCGTACTAGGTGCAAGGATTGTGATTGAGATGAGTAAGGAAAGGCCGATGCGGAAGTCTACCGCTGCTAAGAAAAACTGCAACATTTAGCTAAAAACGTCATTGATTCATGATTCGCCTTTAAATTCAACCATGGATGGTAATAAATACCAGCCTGTATTGATGAGCATCGCTCGCATGTGGTTTGACTCAATATCCAGGTTTTTGTAGCGCAGAAGTCTTGAGCAGTGGCAGTTGGGATTAGCGTTGATATAATAAATTATGTCGGATTTATCCGGGCCGCATTTCCTCATCCCGCCTTTTTCGGACGACTAAAAATCGGCTCGCCCAAAGTTCGCCACATGATGCTCTCGCCACTTGAACAAGATCCCGGGCTCACAAAAAAGCTCCGTGTCGAGTATTCGGCACTTCGTTTTAAATCATTATGAGTTCACACTTGAAATTTGTTCTAGCTTCGATCCGAGTCCAGCACTTCAAATGCTCGCTATAGTGACACAGTTCAAGGACAAGCTCTCCTACCTATGCTTGATTATGAGGGTTGAGGGCAAATCTCCTCGGAAATTTTTCGGTTACTTATAGGTAACTTTACGTGCACCTGATTCTGACTTGAGTTTTGTAGCACGAGGCTTGCAGGAGTAATATATCGTGAGGAAAATGCAAAACTTGTCGGAGATGGCACCAGGCCTGTCAATAGCTCGATCGGGTGAGCTACAGGCATTACAGGCTCCCATCGCGACAGACAGAACACATAAGTCGAAGGTCGAGCGTACGATCCTCTGATAATTTTATTTGCACAATTCGTTGCTCTAGACAACGCATCCCCACATAAGGTACTGAGTAACGAATACCCTACAAGTTCCGCGGGGGATTTACTTCTGATACCGCTCCAAGTTTCCAGGTCTCAACCGGGCAACTTGGGAAGGCTAGGACGTAGCTCGGTTTCTATACGAGACCTACTTATAGAAAACGGGTATGACGATTAGATGGGGCTTTGGACTGAGATGAATGTCCACTTCAAGTTCGATGATGCCTAATAGTCGAGAGCGCCGCTGGCACCTGTACGGCCACTGAGTGAAGAAAACTGGATGTCGTTCTCGTACATTAATATGACGTGTACGTTGTGGACGTGTCTCAATTTATGACGGATATTGACTCCGTCGGCATCAAATTTGACGAAAACTAGCATGTGGGTAATGGAACGATATATACCAGTGGCAGTCTAATGGGGAACACAACAATAGCAGTGCATCTAGTACTATTCCACAACCCCAATGGCCTCGTTGAGTTTGATTAGGTTCCCAATCTCCACAATGTCCGTGAACTGAATCTTCGTCTCAGGGCGGAAAATCAGACAAGACGTTGACCCTCCAAAGTGGAACATCCCAGTCTCCTGCCCCTGCCCCACCCTGTCGCCCTTCTTCACGGTCACCTCGCAGCTTGACACCTCGGCCATACCCACACCCATGAAACACATCAAGCCAATTTTGGGGTTGTCGGCTTCGATGTAGATGTTTGCCCTAGTTGCGACGTTGGTGAGGTATCCTTGGGAGTTTCGCAAGGCCAATGGGCTCATGCCAACGAGCGGGGAGGAAGAATAGTACGTTCCTGGTACCAAGTCGACATCGACTACGGTGCCGCTAACAGGGGCGTGCCAACGATGGTAGCTGAGGGCGCTTAACCATGCTTGATAAACGGTGCCCCCGGAAAACTTGGGAACGAACTCGTGGTTCGCGAGCATATCCGCCACCGAGTAGGCGTTCTCCTTCAACCAGAACAGATCATGCTCCAGCACATTATGCGAGAAGTTGTAGACGCCGGACTCGCAAGGGCTGACGACGATGCGTGAGTCGTAGGGAGTGGGGACGGGACGCACACCGTCCTTGAAGCGGCGCGTAAAAAAGTCATCCCAGGATGTGAAGCCCCAATGAGGTTCGGAAGAATCATGGATAAAGTCGTCCGTAAACCCACCCATCGCTTGCAGTGCTTCTCCGCTCAGCCACCCGCCAGGGCCGTGGTTCAGGACGTGGGCTGAAGCGGGGGAGGAGAGGAACCGTCCTCGCTCGTTGAGGAGTTCACGGAACTGCTCGTTTACACTCGGCAAGAAGAAAGCGGCTTTTCCTGCAGGAGTGCCCATCGGCCAGCTGAGGATGGCGTTGATAGGAAATGCAAGGGAGGCATGTTTTGACGTAAACTCGGGTGCTTCAGTCAAAACTGAATTGAACAGTCGGAGCATGGTCATGTAGTCGCGAACCTAGCAACAAAGGAGCAGGTTGAGCAAAGCCCTATCATAACAATCATATCACCGCGTGGCTCACAGTAGGTCGTCCCCATGTGTCATTGTTGTAGGGGGGGGTGGTCGGCACCTGATTGAACATTTGCTGGAATAAGGTCAAGACAGATGTGTCGTTCTCGATGAACTCTTGGAAACATTGGATGACCTCCACAAATGGCTCGTCCTTTCCATTCACATCCTGAACTTTCTTCGAAAGCCAGCGGTCGAGAACAGCGCGGTCTTGGGGCATCCATCCACCGGAAACCTCAAGGGTTTGGCTGGAAGACGTGCTGGAATCGCTTGTAGTTTTGCCGGGCGTTCCGTTGGGCTCTCTTGTAGTTCGATCTGTCCACAATGCGCGTAAAGAAGCAAGAAATCCTGGCATCTTACTGTAAGACTGCGATATGTTAGTTGCAGTGCCGCTCATGCATCGCACAATCTACTGACATTTCGATGGGTAGGACGAGAGGTAACCTATCGATAATCTGTGAAGGAGTAGAGTGGAGGGGTGAGATCTGACGAATTTCTGCAAGGCATGGCGGGTTAAGTAGGGGTCGCTCACATCATATCATCGATTGACCCAAACGCCCAAGAAGGTAATATAGCCCAGGACTGAACTGATGTCTGAATGTTTCGTATACCTAGCCGGTGTTGCACACCACCGGAGGATTTTGGCATATATCCAAAGCGCGATTGATGGTGGTAGATATTCTAGTTGTCCTCGAGTTGTCAATGCGGATAAGATGGGAATGACAGCTGCTCCATCTGCAGCGGACCGACACAGTCCCAAACAATAGAACAGCGCATTTAAGGGGCAGGAATGCAAGTGTCGAGCAGGCCGATGCTCAAATTTGCCTCCTTTCGAAAAGATCCATACATAGGCCACAGGCTCTCACCATTCTCACGTACATTCGCACCGAGTGGTGGCCCATAACGCCTGTCAGCTGGGGCAGCAAGGCTACAGAGTTAACTCAAGTAAGGGAAGTATGAATACAGATACTTAGCTGTATTTGGTGGGAAGGGAGGCTCACTTTCTGTGTTCTACACACATTGAATCATCCCTCCGCATCATACGCATGTAAATCTGACACACGAGTATTATTGTAGAAACAAGACAGCCTAAAGTTTGAATCATGAAGATTAATTACTTGAAGCCTAGGTTCTTGAAAGACACACGGTTATGAGTTGAATGTGAGAGACAATAGATTATCTTGGTAGATCTCTGTTTCCTGTAGATTTATCATCCACGCCCGACTTGAAAATACAATTAGTCCATAGAATGCAATGTAGGTCCTGGCGCCCGAGTCATCGCAGGCCTGTTTTTGCATTCGTGGCTCCTTTTTGCCGTGATACATTGAACATCTTGAGCAAGACCGAGTTAAGCTTTCGCTCCAGAGCATGACGGCGAGTCAACAATGTTACATAGTGAACGTTGATGTTCAACGTTCAACAAGTAGATAGGCCGGCCCGGGCTTATTGAATCACCGAAAGCTTGACTGATGGACATCACTGATGGGTTGAAAGGTTATGAATCAGAGAAACTTCCTTTCCGCAATTTCTATTGCCCAAGAGCCCATCCCACTATCTTCGGCAACGGGAGACGGAAACGAGAGGCGTTGCGCAAAAGACTTGCATTACAACTTCGAACAACAACTCTGATGCATTCCTTCCTCTCTGGAATGATCATGATGACGCAGAATTATGCACAGTGAAAGAAACGGAAGGAACTCATGAAGCGCGTGGACACCTGTATGCTTCCAACTTTGTTCGCTTAGACTCCGCATGACTTCACAAATCTTCGACGGTCGCATATGGCAATTGTTCAGAAGCATCCTTAGACTTACCCCATGACAGGCGAATGACCACTAATAGTAAGCTTCTGACCGGACAAGACGGCCAGAAAGCTGTATATAGAGTTCGAGTGTTCTGGTCGCGCCGCTCTGTGGGTACTCCATTTCAAACCATGCCATTGAACTCAATTAGGTTACACGACCACACCCAGCTCGTCCAGGGTGCTGCCGCTCAACGTAGGGCAGAACTCTATCAGGGCAGAGTTGGATTAAGCGCTCTAGCCAAAAACAAAAAGGCCGTCGCAGTGGCTAGCTTTGCATCGTCAGTTTAACAAATCTTGCACTGATGTGATCGGTCCGCCGTATTGACCACTAGTGTTACTTTAGGATTGGGGGCTTTCTTTATGGTTACCAACAAGGCGTCCTGGGAGGCAGCTTCACCAAGCCATCCTTCCAGGAAAAGTTCCCGAGGACGACGGAAGCAACGGTCCAGTCTTTGTTGACCGCTATCCTTCAGATTGGAGGCTATGTAGGGTCACTGACTGCTGGCTTGTTCGGCGAAGTTTACTCGCGAAAACACACGATCCTTTCAGGCGCTCTGTGGGTTATTCTTGGCTCCTTCTTGTGTGCCGGAGCGGAAAATCTTGCTTTCTTGTATTCGGGAAGGTTTTTCACTGGAGTTGGTGTCGGGACCTTGGCAGGCATCGGGTGATGGTGCTACTGCTTCTATGATCGATC
This sequence comes from Tephrocybe rancida, assembly GCA_018858115.1. NCBI lineage: Eukaryota > Fungi > Basidiomycota > Agaricomycetes > Agaricales > Lyophyllaceae > Tephrocybe > Tephrocybe rancida. Next base: position 11,348 of record JABCKT010006818.1, on the reverse strand, counting down.
ATTCAATTGACTTGGCGTGGCAGATTCTTGTATAACGCTGAACTTGCGCCACCAGAAGTGCGGGGTCAGTTGACTCATTCCAATACCTGATCTGGGTTAACTCATCCTTCGAATAGGCCTTTTGGTCGCAATGCAACAACTTGGAGTTACCTTTGGAATCATGGTATTACATGATCTTACATCATTTGCCCCCACCTCTCAATTAGTTGTAACGAGCACAGGTCGCGTATTGGATCGGTTATGGTACCAACTTCATAGGAGGAACGGGCTCAGGGCAAAGGGACCTTGCCTGGCAGCTCCCCTGGATCATCCAGGGTATTCCAGCAGTCATTCTCGCTGTCGGCACTTTCTTTATGCCATTCTCACCGCGTCTCCTCGTAAACAAAGGCCGAGACGATGAAGCCATCGCCACTCTGTCTTACCTCAGGAACCTACCAAAGGATCACGAGCTCATCCAGATCGAGTTCCTAGAAATTAAAGCTGAGGCAATATTCAACCGTCGCATACTCGAACAGAGATACCCTCAGCTTTTAAAGGAGGGAGGAAATATATGGATAAGGGAACTCATGGGTTATGCAAATCTATTTAGGACTGCAGATAGCTTCAAGAGGACGGCCATTGCTGGTATCATCATGTTTTTCCAGCAGTGGACGGGAATTGACTCAAGTAAGTGTTTCTCGCGCATGCTATTTCACGGTATGCTCAATTGATAAATGGGCGTATTTAGTCATTTATTATGCTCCCTTCATTTTTCAAAACCTTGGGCTCTCCTCTAACTCGGTATCCTTACTGGCAACCGGAGTGGTGGGCGTGATCATGGTACTCGCTTCGATGCTCAGTATGGTGTTCATCGACAAACTGGGTCGGAAGCCCCTGTGGATCGCCAGCTGCACAGGAATGGGGTTGTCCATGCTCATAGTGGGTATTATCACTGCAAAGTTCTCATCCGACTGGCCAAAGCATGCAGCCGGCGGTTGGGCAGCTGTAGTCTTTGTCTGGATATACATTGTACGTGACGATATCTCAGCAGCGACCCGCTCTCTCAGCTGAACATCGATCTTTCGTGCACAGGCTAACTTTGCATACGGAGCTGGGCCCGTCTCCTGGACGTTGATTTCAGAAATATTTCCTCTGTCGACGAGGGCGAAAGGAACAGCGATCGGCGCGACTTCGAATTGGGCCAACACGATCGTCGTGGCTTATTCCGTTCCTCCCATGATCAAACATATCGGGTTTGGAACATATATTCTATTTGCAGTCATCAACGTCTTCTCCATTGTGTTCGTGTACTTCTTTGTACCGGAGACTAAGGGAAAGACGTTGGAGGAGATGGATCTTGTCTTCGGAAGTCACACGTCAAGAGATGAGACGGCCCTGCTAGCTGGGATACAGAAAGAGGTCGGGTTGATTGCTCTCCTGTCAAAAGAGAAGCATAGCATGGAGAAGAACACTAGTGAAGAGAAGAGCATTCCCGGAGAGTAGTGGATCCAGGGCCTCGAGGTCCCCGAAAGAGCTGGCAGTCATATACTTCTTCCCATGACAGTGTACCAGGCTGAATTCATTTACATATGGGTTCGAATCTAGCATACAAAATTCAGAGCACATGATACATATTCGGAACTCGTCTGCGAGCCTCCACTGCATAGTCAGAACGTCCTCCATACCATTGCAAATCCAAAATCAATTGACTCTGGGTGGTCGTGCCGCCATTTTCCCACCCTCTCTTCTCCTGACCGAACCCGAAAATCCCAGCCCTTGTAGCCTCCACTACTAGCCGGTCAGATTACACTGTCTTTTCTATACAAAGCCCCTCTCTCTATGTTGTGTAGGCTGCCAGTCGGTGAAAAAGATCGGTTGAAGAAAACCGGGAGGCGGCTTCAAATTTCATGATGCGCCGTGCACATTCGAATTAAACGTCGTCCATAACAACACCAGCGACACAGAGCTAGCTCTCTCATGAAGCAAATTTGCGCACTTCCAGAAGCTTTTGTTATCGGACAGTATCGCACTAATGGGCCCTTGGTTAACGTTCAAGAACTCAAGCGCATCTGGCCTTACTCGGTGCCTATCGGTCGTATGAAGGAATTGAAGCGGTGAAGAACGAGTTCCGGTATATTCCTTCTGACAAAGACATGCGTGGGTGTGGTTCATTGGATTGGCCGTTGAGAGGCAGGCAGTCCCTCGATGATTTTTCAAGAGGTATCCTGACAGAATCTCGTTAGGTTACCATTTTGGGTCAAGGCCCTGGAGCGTGAGGACTCTATGGAAGAAAGCAGACGGATTCATGCCACCTCTCGATGTCCTTATGGTTTGGCACACTTTCATGTTGGAATTCATGTTGGACACTTGTTGGACCCTGGGTTCGTGCTCCCTGTCTAAATGCCCCCTCACACTTCTTTTTTTCCATCTGATTTTCTAAATTCAGATGGTACGCTGAGAATTGTACCCGTCTTCCAGCCCTGGAAAATTTAGCATCAGCAGAGCATCTTTTTTCTTCGTTTCTAGTATGTCAACTTTCAGTTTCAATTAGGTTGAGCCATCTCAATCTAACAGTTTTCGGCATCAAGTCGACCGGCGAACTAGAGTGCCTCCTCTCCTCGAACGTGGCTGATGCTCGTATCAGCTTTTGGACATCAAGACTCTGCAACAGACCAATTGATGTTCTCAAAGACGCCGAAACCAATCGCTCTAAAACCGTGATATGCGCCATCCGCTTGGACTTACTCGAGAACCGTGAGCACGCAGACCTCAATTGTTACACGTTGGCCGATAATCCTCTGGCGGCAGCAGCGGTGCCATCCGTACCCCGGAGAATGAAACCGACCTCGCCTATGGGCAGCGTGTCAAGCGTGTGACATCTTCGCTGAAGATCCCAGCGGCGCCAATCTGGAGGAATGGATACAATCCATCGACACCTCGATCGTTTCATGTTCCAACTCCTGACATAGACTTGGAATGGCACACACATCGGCTCATGGGGAAACAATGTAATGTCGACTGCAAGACATACGTTGGCCGATACGTTGACCAGTGTGTGTGTTCTCTATTCCTTCGGCTTTAGTTCCTGATACATTGTCCCAGTGACGATATAAAGTAGATCCAGCAAAATTGTCGTCCGTCTTTTGACATCTTGTGCTCGGAACATAGGTGCCTCATATTCCCCCTAAAATCCCCTCTGTTCCTAAAACACCCTCAGAAACGCTTCAATGTCCAACACACCCATTGCGGTTGTCCAGCAACCGGGGACAAATTCGGAGAACGCCTCTCCCATTTCGTCAAGACTCCCAGCCCACCAAAACACCAAGTCCCGTCATCCAGCGATAACCTCACAGCCACCCACGCCAGCGATCACAACACCATCATCCAGGTCGATTCTTCCGCCCTACGCTCCGGCATGGCCATGGTAACCATTGTCGATGCACAAAACTGTATCCTCGCAAAGCATAGTGCTGGGGAGACGTGAGAGCCCAGAAGGCGCGGTAAATGTGAGCAGGGCTGGCCGTTCATCGTGGAAATGCCAGGCGATGAGGTGGCTTGCGCCGCCAATTCCGGGCATGTGAAATTCGTTTTCGCTGGTGGAACCCCCTCTCTGCATTTGCAGCGTTGGCGTCTTCGTGGGCTTATCTGCCCCCTAGAAGTGTGTTCCTCCATTTTCTGAGTTGAAAACTGTGAGACTTAATTGGCTTGTGCGCAGCGTGGACAGGCAGTGGAGACGGTGGTGGCGGTGGTAGAGATGGCATTGTAATTGGAGGGGGTGCCGATGGTTGCGGTTTGGTGGAGGAGGAGGAGGAGGAGCAGGTGTGTGCGGAGGAGGAGGGGCAGGAGTTTATTATACTGGCGTGGTCTCCAATTGGAACGATCAGTTCACCGTGGAAAATCTAGTACCACACACGTCGGGCAACGGGGGTGGAGATGTATGCCGCCTAGTTTAGAATCCCTGGCTCTCACAGCGGGACGACACGGATAAAACCCAGTGGGGGTTGGGAACGTTGAAAACCAGTCCTCTGATCTTCGACATGACTCTCCGGCATCCAGGATTTCTCAACAGGTGCACCCATTAACTCTTCGTCTCGGCGTGAATGCTAATATGTTTTATTTTTTCAGATGGGCCTGTAGGAGTCATCTCGGGTCTTCTTATGGGTTATGCATATCGGATCACCAACCTACCATGCAGGAATTTTCTCAGAACGGTGTAGTCGTGCTCCTCTGATCATGAGTTTTCGATGCGGTCTGCGAATTCGAACACATTCAAGTTGTCCAGTGTGACATCTAAGATCTGACCTCTATCAACCTGAAGTACGGGTGTACGAGATTACGAGTAGCGCGAAACTGCGTTCCCAAGAGGGTAACCTTCTCCCTTGCATTGTCACTGACAGGAAACACGACAGGGAGTACCCGCTGTGTGATTGGCCTGCGTGTTGTGCAGAGCGATTCTGATCTGCCGCACATTATGCATTAGGGTTTGCTCATACAAGCAGTGTGCCAATGACGTCGGCACGCCCATCCGTGCCTGCGATTGGCTGGGCCCCGATGGCAGGTTCAAGGTTGTGCCAGTGATCGGTCTGTGTATCGTATCCGCTTTAGTGAGGTTCTTGCGAGGTGGTGGTGGTGGTGGTGGATAACGACTGTTTTCTCCGTCTATTCTGAGTTTCTAGAGAAAGTCACCGGTACTGTACCTTTCAAGAGTCCGTACTGAATCAAGAATATGTCTCTGTAGCTTGTCAGTGGCTTATTCCGATGCTTGCCTGATTCCAACCTCAATGATTCCACAATCCTATAAGGTCGTGAGGTTGAGTCAAAATCGAATTCAATACAGACAAAAACATAAATAGTCTTTCAATGAAGGAATAGACGCATGTAGAATATGAGAGGGGTTAGAGAGTTGAAGAGAGCAAATAGTTTGAAGTCGGAAATCAGAATCTGGCCAAATCGTTTCTGGTTTGAGACGGTCATGTTCCCAACTTCCATGCTCAATGCTCGCCCCCTCTCCTCCGTTTAATTTATCTTAAATTGGCAGCCAGAAGCCAGCACCCAGCCTACACAACATGGTTCAATATGAGAAAAAATTGCTCTGGCATCCAAGGGGGGGCAATAAGTTCGTCGTCGGGGGCGGGTCGCAAATCACACTTTATGAATGGGCACCAAACAATCCTAAGATTCGACAGGTCACTTCGCAACATGATTTGCAGCATTTGAAGGTGAGCAATAGTGTTAAACTCCTTACATTTTGTGACGGGGCCTGCAGTGTTTCGCATGGTCTCCAGATCCAAGTTTTGATGACCTGGTTGCAGTCGGAAACTCCAGTGGAAGGATTGAACTCCTTCGACTAGAAGCCTTCAAGGTATCTCAGCGAAGCAACTCGCTGCCCAATGGCCAAGGTGTTTCTCTCGTCGTGCGCAACTCGCGTTCTTGCAATTCGTTGTCGTTTTGCTCAGTGGACCCCAACTATCTCGCGTCAGGGTTCGACAAAGTGCGGGGAGACTGCAGTCTGATAATATGGGACATCAACACCGCGTCGGCTACGCTTTCAGTGCCTTTAGGACAGGCTTCGAACCACGACAATGTGAAGCGTTTTCCGCGCCCACAACCCGTCATTCCACAGGCTGATGTTGGTCGAGGTGCCGACAGTCGCATTCTTCAGCAATACGCATCCACAGAAACGGTGTCCGTCGTGTCGTTCCTTCCTCAATCCACCAACCAGCTTCTTGCAGGCATATCACACCGTTGGCTCCGCCTCTTTGATCTCCGTAGCCCTATTGCTGCCACGACCAATATTGCGTCCAAAGTTCAGGGCATAGCCACGGACTCTTTCGACCCTCATCGTATTGCCTGCTTTGGGGATGGGGTCATTACCACCTGGGATGCTCGTAAGCTGCAGGTGCCCGTTCTCGTTTTCTCAGAGAAGGATGCCTCGGCCGACGGGGCTCAATTATACGCGAACTCTTCTTTCAATTCATTGGAGTTTTCAAGCACGCGTCGTGGACTGCTCGCGTCCATGGAGAGGGAGGCGTCGTATGTCCGGTTCTGGAATATCCTGGACGGCACCGACGTACCGATGAATGGGGGCAAATCACAGGATCAGGATCCCAGCAGACTAGGCAAAAAGTCGTGGGCTCATCTACCGTGGCCATCCGGTGCGAGCACTAATCAGGCGCCGATGTCTCCTAAGACGCATGGAAATCAGACTTCTGCAGTTTTATTAGACACGCGGAGAAGTAAGTCCTATATATATTCCACCCTTTCTCTATAAGTACGTTCTTACAATCCCCCGCAGCCAAAACTTTTACTCGCCCTCTCTCATCCTTTGCACTTGCCCCAAGCCCAATCCAACATCCCCTCACAACCAACCTCATGGTCGTCAACAAGGAAGGTGACCTCGAGCTCTACGCCCTCCACGACACCCCCAAACCCACAACATGGAGCGCTCGAGGCGACCTAGTTATTGCCGCCGGTCCCTCCTTCCGTATTATCGAGGCCCCGCGAGACGACGACGTGTCCGAAGACATGATGCGAAGCACCGGCTCCCTCTTCGGGCCTCCCATCAGCACCAGCGGGTCCCGAGAGCAGTCCCTCCTGCGTGGGCGGCAGAAATACAAGTCAACCACGACACCGGTCGTGCCACCCCCGCCGCCGGGTAAACACACGCCGGCCTTTGGGAGGGGCGATGAGGAGGGGTTCCCGGCGCTAGTGAATAGTGGTCTTGCTGCGACGCGCTTGCATGGAGAGAGTATCAATGGGTTGCCGAAGAAGGGACTTGGGAGCGCACTAGGACTTACGGTGGGACAGAATATGGGGGGGATGGCGAGTCGGGCCCATAGTGGAAGCGTTGGACGGAAACCGACTGGAGCGAAAGGTGTTTGTCTCGTTGTTGAGGACGATATTTCGATGGTGATGATGAGGCGGGCGATTAGGGGGTATGGGCTCTTCGACGTATGTTTGTTAGTTCTGATCCTCTGTGAAATCCATTCTCACTGGTCTATCTATAGCCGAGGAGAAACTTGGACATCGTCCAGTCGTACGATCCCCCTCAGCACACGAGAACGCAGATGCTTATCGACCTGTGGGCCTGGATATACCGTACGTATGATTTCTGCTTCCCAATTCAAACTCCAGCCTTAAGAAACACCATGCAGATTCCTACGAATACCTTTGCATCCCAAAGTCGGTGCTCCATGGCTTTGACTTCTCCTATCAGGGCCTTTTGGGTATATGGGAAGGTTTCAAACCACTACCCGTCACCCAGGGCCCTAACTTGGCATCAGCAAACTCCTACTACGACCTTTCCGACCAATGGGACTCCCACCCCTCAATAGACGAGCAGTATGGCAATTATAATGCCGCGCTTGGGGCCCTTGTGGCACGCAGAGATCGCCCCTGGAAACCGCCTGTCTCGACGTCGAAGGCTCTGCATAGGCAAGTTGCGCTGCAGTTGATTGGGTGGAGTTTTAGGGAGGACGACTTCAACAAAGTGCTTCAAGGGTTTGTATATCTTTCCTTGCGTGCTTAGTTCGACGTACTAACAGTCCATCAACAGCTGGCAGGCGGACGGGGAGTTGTCCAGAGTTGCGTGCTGGCTGGTCTTTACCAAGCAACATTCCAAAGCTATTCATCTCCTCATGCAAAGCTCTGGTGAGACTTCCCGCTTTATACATCAGGGAACTCGTTAACGATAGACCAGACGAGTCCCATAGCATGCTATCCGGCACAATTGCAGCCCTGGGATCTCATGGATCAAAGACCGCCGAACTTCGGGAACACTGCGAGCACCTCATAGTGCGCATCCACGACCCATACTTCCGCGCCATGATCACCCACCTCGCATTGAACGACTGGTTGGAAGTCCTCGAGGAAGAAGCTTTGCCATTCCGCGAACGCCTTGCCATCGCCTTCCAGTTCCTCGAAGATAAAGCCGTGACATCCTATCTTCGAAGGTGTCAGGACCGTGCCTTTCCCCGTGGCGATATCGACGCGATTATCATCCCAGGCCTGTCGAGTAAAGCGGGCCTAAACATTCTTCAGGCATTCGTGAATCGTACCGGCGACGTCCAAAGTGCGGCCATCCTAGGGTCGTTCGTGTATCCTCCACGTAACCCAAATCAGATAAGAGGTACCTCCGGGATTGAGCGACAGGTGGAACGTTGGGTGGAGAGCTATCGGGACCTGTTAGACGGGTTCAAGATGTATCATCGCCGCGTCGAGTTTGACATTGAGAGGGGGCAAATCGCCCTCAAGGCTGGTGCGGCTGGCGTGGGCGATTGGGTTCCGAGACAGATAATCATTCGGTGCAACTATTGCAATAAGCCTGTCATCCCAGATGGACCTGGTGGTGGTATTGGTGCCGAGATTGGTGGGGTGCAGCAACCGGGAAGGGTAAGCCCCAACCTCTCACAGGTGCACATATACTTAATGCGTTACGTATAGCCAACTGCATGCTATCACTGCCATCGGGCATTACCACGATGTTCGATATGTTTGATGACATTGGCCATTGTTCGAGATGCCGCCCGCGAGGCAGACCTCTTACACACTCACTCTTCTAAGGGTTTGTTTTTTTCTTGATAGATAGGATGATCTCCACTCAAAGCCTTTCATGATCATCACAGATACCATTGAGGATGCCATCGTTATGTGCCAAACATGTCGACACGGAGGCCATGTCTCACATATAAGTGACTGGTTCTATGGAGAAGATGGGGGCCCTGGCCATGATGTGTGTGCTGTTGCGGATTGCGATTGTCGTTGCGCCGAAGATATTTGAGTCGGCTTGGGGAGTTCTTATTTTATTTTTGTGAGTGTCAAATATAGATCAGTCCCGAGCCCTTCCTGATGTCAGCGACCGTATAGAATTACGCTGCTGCTTTCTATCGCTTTCCGGTCTATTCAGGTCTAATTCCAGGGCTTTGTGCGCTGCTGACTGAAGATGAAGGTTGAATAACACCCGAACTTCCTGTATCAGGTATGTACGTCTCTTAGATATTATCTATGTCGGCAGAATTTTATCCAACACAAGAACGATGCCGACGACGAGCATCGGGGTTTCTATTGATTGACTTCTTGGAGTGCTGACGATACCAGTCCCACTGCGGAAGTGATGAGTCGACAATAAGATCGATCCTCGTCAAGTCAGCTCAAGGAAGTTCAAGGACATAACACTAATACGGCCTGCGTTCGAACCCTTCCAACTCATACGAGCCCCCCTCGAATGGCCAGCTCGTCCCTGTCGTGGCGCCCCCTATTGCTGTCTAACATGTTCGATGACGCAACTTGTTAACCCTATTATACGAGTGGGTGAGTTATAGGAGATTTCGATGACGCAGGAGGAAACACCAACCGGGCTGTGAAGAGGGGACTCTGACCGCTCCAAATTAGAAGCTGGCGACCCACCTTGCAAAACACATAAAATGGCCGCTCAAACGATTATGAGACGGAATCGACCCTCCCTGTTAACTCTTAGCTACACCACTTATAATCGCTCAAAACATGAGACTTCAAATTTTCGCTCTGTCAGTTCTGATTGCCTCCAACACCATGGCCGCTTCGGAGAACGATTGCGAACGCAGAATGAATCTGGAGGTTTATAACCTTATTTTGGTGCCTCTTGCATGCTTCTAATTTTTCTTGTTCAGAAGCGCAACGCTCCAAACGCTCCTAATCAGCCGAATGCACCAAACGGCGTCAACCTTCCCACTCCCCCAAGCGCACCGGCCCCCGGGAACGCTCCGAATGCACCCAATGCACCGAACGCGCCTAATGGTTTTGGGCAGCCAGGTCAACCCGGTCAACCAGGACAGCCTGGACAGCCAGGCCAACCTGGCGCGCCAGGGCGTTCTGGATTCTCACCATCATCTCACCCTCACCCGTCGCACCACGGGGACAACTGCCCCGGTCAAGGCCATACCGTACCGCTATTCCACCACATGCACACTCCATGGGGTCCGAACGTTATAGGTCAATTTTTCCAACAACACAGGCCTAACACCATGCCCCTCTACGTTCTCGTCAATTGCAAAACCTGGGACGTTTTGTACACCCCATATATCGAAGAGCGTAATGAAGCATTGGAGCACTGGGGATACAAGAGTCGGGGAATCGCCGGCTTTGTCCTTGAAAATAGTCGATGTGGAGGAAAGCCTTTGTTCCGTTTGTACTCGGATCGTTGGATGCAGCACGTTTATACGACGTCTCGGGTGGAGAAGGCAAAGGCGATGCAGAAGGGATATTGCGATGAGGGGGTGGTAGGATATGTCATCTCAAACATTAATCGATAGCCACCATTCCTTAAATTTCTGCCCATAAACGTCTTGATATCTCTGCTATAATACCAATTAGGTCTCCACCTTCATGAAATTTGGATCATTTATTTCGCTTACAGGTAGTTCTGATACACAGGTGACGATCAATGAACATAGTCCCTTAGCTCGGAGGTAGAGTGTGATTCCAGTAATTAGCACTTCCACAAAGTCATGCGTTCAAATCGGGTAGCGATTAGTCAAGGCCACTGCATCATCTTCAGCCCTCGTTTTTTCATTAAGCAGACATTACATTGCTTTTATTGCGTTAGGTTGAGCTCTTCTTGAGAAGTCATGCCAAACCGGGCAAATTCGACCTATAACGTAAGTTGGGGATGAATGCCAGGCTCTCATCGCTCGCATTGATACCTGGGGTAATAGCTTTATTATACTTAACTAAACCTAAACTTAGCCGACTATGGCCATTCATCCCTCCGCCAAGACGATAACGTCGCCCGCGCTCAATGATACCAGATCCCTAGCTCGTCGAACCGGATCATCACCAATGTCGTCCAGGAATGACAATCGACAAGTTGAGTTCTCGAAGTCAATCCCGCTGATGATCGTAGATCTATGACATTAGTTATCGAAATTTATTCGCGTTCCTGGTTGGAGATGCCAGTTTCCAGTTTCGAGGTCCGAGGACTGAGTTTTAAGTTATCCCTCATCCAAAATAGGCAATTCATGTAAATAATTAAATTATGTAATGCATCAAACACGTCCGTTTTGCGCCCGTCGCGTCGCGCTCATTACGCGTAATAATACTAAGCACTTCCTCGCTATCTGTGTTGAATGTAGGCATATTGGGAAAACTTTGCTGAGATTCTCTTGAAGGCAGTGAGGTATCAAGAAAGGCTTGCACAGCTCATTCTGCAATATAATATTGTCTGTAATTAACTGAATTTTGAAGCTGCTATAGACCTAGGTGAACCAATTGTTAATTTCCTCAAGCCTATGGTAGTGCTGAGCTGAAAATCATACTTTTTCATGGCCAAACTATACAACATATCAATATGTATCTTCTCAGAAGCCCATGGACTCAATAAAATATAGAGTAAA
>JABCKT010006817.1:0-16781 GCA_018858115.1 Tephrocybe rancida | reverse complement strand
CTAAACATTGAGCTCGAGGACCTTCAACCTCATCTTGAGCACATACGTGATCCCGGCCTGCAGGAAACTCTTAAGCATGGCATCGGCTACTTCCACGAGGCTTTGAATAAGCAAGATAAGCGCATCGTACAACGTCTGTTCGACTCGGGGGCTATCCAGGTTCTCATGGCTTCGAAGGTGAGCTCCCCCGCCACCGTTAGTTCAACCCTTCCAATGTTCACAAACTGTTAGGACACTGCCTGGAGCCTTCCAGTTGCAAGCTACATGGTCATCATCATGGAGTGCAGTTCTATGAAGGCAAGGAACACAGGTATATCGACTACCCTGTGATGGATGTGCTTCAGATGATGGGTCGGGCATGTCGGCCGAAAGAAGACGAGCGGAGCCGATGTGTGCTCATGTGCCAACAAACTCGAAAGGACTTTTACAAAAAGTTCCTCGCCGAGGGCCTGCCAATTGAGTCTCATCTCCCGACCCATCTCCTCCATGATTATTTCCTCGCCGAAATTGTTGTCAAGACGATTGAGAACAAGCAGGATGCGATGGCAAGTGTTTTACTCAATTTGGTGTGAGGTCAACTAACGCAGTTTCTTCTAGGACATTTTGACCTGGACGTACTTCTACAGGCGAATGACCCAGAACCCCAACTACTACAACCTTCACAACGTCAGCCATCAGCATCTTTCGGACCATCTCTCGGAACTTGTCGAAAACACCTTGAGTGATCTGGTCAACTCGAAATGTATATCTATTGGTACGTACAAGATATCGCCTGTCGAGCCCATACCTAACTTCTAACAGAGGACGAGATGGACGTTTCTGCTCTCAACCTCGGCATGATTGCAGCCTATTACAACATATCAAGTAGGTTCTCCTGCGAGCATTATGATTTGTATCGCTCATCGACCTGTAGATGTTACTGTCGAGGTGTACACGTTGTCGCTGAAGGAACGCACAAAACTCAAGGGCCTATTGGAGGTTGTCTCATCCTCAGCAGAATTCGAGACTATCCCCATCCGTCGGCATGAAGAGTCCTTACTTCGTCAGATCTACGATCGTGTTCCCGTCCATGCTGACTTCGAAGCACCTCACTTCAAGACGTTCCTCCTCCTCCAAGCCCATTTCTCACGGCTTCAACTCCCCCCTGATCTCGCTGCCGATCAGGTTCTCGTTCTTGAGAAGGTCCTCAACCTTCTTTCTGCATGTGTGGACATGATGTCCTCCAACGCATGGCTGAATGCCCTGGGTGCCATGGATCTCTTGCAGATTTGTGTCCAGGCGATGTGGGAGACTGACTCGCCTTTAAAACAGATTCCTCATTTCGAACCCGAGGTGAGACCCTCTCCTGTAGGCACTGTTTGCATATTGTTAATTTTACTTCATTCGACAGGTTGTTAAGCGTTGCAAAGATGCTGGTATAGACTCTGTGTATGACGTCATGGAAATGGAAGACGATAAGCGGAACGAGCTCCTGCAAATGACCCCGATTCAAATGTATGCCATTTTTCAATGGATCGTGAGTCTTATGAATTTCCTATTGACTCGGTCCTTTTTCTAGGCGAGATGTCGCGTTGTTTGTGAACTCGTATCCCACCCTCGACGTTTCACACGAACTTGTCAAGGGAGAGTACACCGCGGGCGCACCTATCATTCTTCAGGTCGCGCTATCGAAGGATGTCGACGAAGACGACGCTGAAGGAGATGATCAAACAGTTGTTGCTCCCGTCCTCATCATCTTCAGGATCACCAACACCATCCGCGCTGTCATCTGAGCGATCTCCGTTGCCTATCTTGTCGCTGCTACCTAATTGTCCTCAAGTGTAACATTCTCACTGAGTGTGCCCACGCCCAGGAGCCTCATGTTTTCGTTTTTGCGGCTATCAAATGTGCCCTCACTTCCACCTTCAGAACGGTCGTCGTCTCAGGACCAAATACCATCAGCCCTTGTGTTTTCGGAAGCTACCTCGAGCCCGACGAAACCTGCGATCATCCCTTCACCCGCCTCCTCGGCAGTCGCAAGTACACCATCTGAGCTGACCACGTCTGAGGCCATCATTGTCCCGGATCTGGCTCAGTCCCTTTCAGGCGCATCTTTCTGATCACAGGCGTCGCTCAGGTCTTCGATCTTCGATTCCAGGTTGTTGTTTGAAGAAGATATGGGGACTTTTGATGAGCCCTCGACGGTACCTTCCTTGTTAACCACCCCTTCTCAAGCGAGCCACTCTTTAGTAAGCACCCTCAAAGATTCATTATCTGACTGTATACTAAGATACTTATTTCATTGTAGAATATTGCTCCATCCAAACAAGAGCCCCACATCATCATGCGAAGGAGGTCCTGAGATTACAGTGCCTTCGGTTCGTGTTTCGTTTCTTTCGGTTTCACTCACAACCTCAACTTCTGTCAGGGATATACCTCTGTTCCAACTGCTCCAGCGCCAGCGCCTCAAGTATCGCAACCACCTAGCGGCGTTCCTCCATACCAAATGCCGCGTCCACCGATAGGGAAGTAGGAGCTACAAACTGGGAAGCGACAGTTACACATTGGGGACCAGGCCAAGGCGACCTAGTTGTAGTTGCCGGCACCTCCTACCGCACAACCAAGGCCCCGCGAGAGCGAGACGACGTGCCCGAAGACATGATGCAAAGCGCCGGCTCACTCTTCAGGCCTCCCATCAGCACCAGCAGGTCCCGGGAGCAGTCCCTCCTGTGTGGGAGGCAGAAATACAAGTCGGCCGCAACACCAGTCGGCTGCAATACCAGTCGTGCCACCACCGCCGCAAGATAAACACACACCGGCCTTTGGGAGGGGTGATGAGGAGGGTTCCCGGAATAGTAGTTTTATTGCGACGCACTTGCATGGAGAGAATAGTATCAATGGGTTGCCAAAGAAGGGATTTGGGAGCGCACTGGGACTTACAGTGGGACAGGATATAAGGTGGTTGGCGAGTCGGGCCCATAGTGGAAGTGTTGTACGGAAACCGACTGGAGCGAAAGGTGTTTGTCTCATCTTTGAGAATGATAGCTGTGATATATACTATGTACTGCCAGATGAAAGTTATGCGTTAGGGTAAGCGGGTGATTGACCCTCGGCTAATATGGTTTCACTCCCACGATCGATTTCGTTCAACCTCGTCATTACTTCCATAGCGGCACTTGACACTGTACCCTTGCTCTCACTACTTGTAATGTTGTACACTCCTCAGGCTGGCTGGATATTCCTCCCCTCTTCTGTTATTCCCGGGCTCTGTTCTTTGTTTGTGGAATCACTCGAGACTGCCAGTGAGGAAGAAGCCGTCGCCATCCAGTACTGTGTCTTGGTACTTGGCAAGAGCCTAGTCATTCCTTGCAACCAAGTTATTCTTCCACCTGGCTATAAATCTTCCTATATGTCCCTTATGAAGAGGCTGGACCCCCAGTCTAGTTCTGATCTACCCAGCTTTGGTATGTACCCACACCACACCTTCCATTCGTACATTTTAACTTATTAACTTATCTATTCCTAGTACACAAACGACGACTCAATACAGAGCACAATGATTTGGACTCCGAGCTTCCCAACCCTAAAAGACATTGTACTCTCTCAGCATCTACCCCTGCCGACACCGCCATGGAGCCCCACATAAGTGCAAGAGACTTAAGTGCAGATGTCATCAGGCAGCAAATGAATGGAGATGGCGAAGATGAGATTGAAGACGAGGAAGAAGAAGCGGAGGAAGAAGAGCCGGTGCAAGAAGATGAGGAGCAGGGGGATGGGAATGGGAATGGGCTATATCAAGGGAGGTTGCGGCCGAGATGCGCTCCCAATGCGGGAGCTCCTGTTCAGGTTGCAGCTAGGGGCAAATGCAAGACAAGGAATGCCAATGCCAAGTGAAGAAAGGAACCCAAGAACGCCGCCCGCCGTCCACAGGGTGGCGCAGGAAGTCACGAATCAGGAGAGCAGCCATCGAACGAGGAAGGGAACGAGACTACCGCCTCTCAAGCCAACAGATGGGAGGTTGCAGATCTTCCCGCTCCGCCCAGTTCCTATAGCCAAAACCTAATCGTGAAACTCAGCAACATCACGAGCTCCGACAAAGCTGCTGCTATTCAGGCCCTGGTTGAAGCTCTGAGCAAACCCGCATCCCAGGAGGACCTCGCCACTCACCTGGACGTGACCACGTCTTTGGAGGTGTGCATTCAACGATGCAAACGGTATGACGCCAAAGTACATGTTGATGTATTTTACCGCATGGTCAACCTAATTCAGCTAGCCCTTAAACTCCAGGAGTAAGTGCCCATGTTGTTGTCCAGATCTCTAACTGACTCGTTCTTGTGTTTCGTAGAGCAAAGGTGACGCAAAACATTGGAGTGGACCTGGTCGCCCTGAAAAATGGTGTTAGTGTCAACACCCTAAAAGGCTGGCGTCACAAAGGGCAGCGATTCTGCTGTTTGGCCGCTGGAGGTTTGTTCAATTGCGCCTCTCTGATGCCCGACTAATCTCCTTTTTTACAAGGTACCCTTTATATCCTGATATTTCTGGCCGCCCTAGAGATGTCCCAAGATGTGACAAAGACGGTCTCAGACCCTATCATTACAGTAGGGCGAGCTTTAAGGTCTCCCCCTGGTAAGCCTATATTTAGTTCATGGCCAACAACACCGTCACTGATTTATACCTTCAGACGATCCTGCAGGAAATCTCATCAAGAACATAATCATTCCTCACATTGCTCAAATAGCTTGCGATCCCAAACTCTCAAATTTGAGTGTTCTGGCAGGAGACCTTGATAAGATCCTGAAGTTCTCCGACGTCATTGATGCTGATGCAACCTTGGACACCTTGGCTACATAGTGAGATTTTTAATGCAAGACCCTGAAGGCGATCTTCTGACGTTTTATTCAAGCGCATTCAAGCTTCCCAGACGTGACCATGATTCCTGGCATAGTGTTGTGGCCCCCAATATCTTGCCTGACGTTACTTCTCCTACCATCATCTCGCCAACAGTTCTACCATCTCCTTCGTCTGAGAAGTGGATTACTAATACCACTCATGTTCAGTGTTCTTTTTCGCTGGGGAAAAGGAAATGTTCTCTGTCCAAATCGTTCACCACAGAGGAACACAAAGCTTGGACAGAAGTTGAGCGAGAGAAAGGAGAAGCTGCCCCCGTGGCCAAAAGTATTGACGATCTCCGGGATTTCGTGAGTTGCGTCAATATTCTGTTGACATTTGCTCACATAACTTCAGATGTCCTCTAATCAACGCTTATCAACTGAAGATGATTCATATATACAATGCGACCCGGCTATGTTATCAGGGTGAGTTCTCAATGCTCAGCAACTGCACTCCACTCTGAGTCTCGTTCACAAGGGATTCCTTGAAACTGTCTGACCAGGAGGGTCAACTTATCGCCCTTCTTTTAACCAATATGAAGGAAGCATTGGGCCCTTCCATGCTCGCATTTGAGGACAAGATTCGCTCTCTGTACTTTAGAGAGAATATGGACGATGATTCTCGCAGGGCTGCCTTCACGTACTTTGCCCAACACTATAACATGTCGTACAATCGGTATGGGGAAAATGTAAGTCCCTATTCAAAGCCATGGAACACTTTAGCTCATGTTCTTAAAGGGAACTGGTGCCCCAGCAGAACATCACCCCGACTATCTTCGTAAGCAGGGAAAGACACAGGTCAATTTCGGACAGAGACTGCCTCACTTTTCGAAGGATATCATGGAGAATATGGAGGAATTTCAAAACCTCTGCGACATGCTGGAGGATATTGGAAGTTACATTTCTGCCAATGTATGTGTTGCCTTTCTGTCGTTTTTCTTTACTAATTTTCTCCCAGCTGAAGCATCATTTACCTGAAATATTCGATAAACTGGATGCTTATACGAGCGTCCTACCCCTCCTGTACAACTCTCCCATTCATCCTTTTGGTGGCTTTGTGGTCAACATTTCAGCCTGTGCAGACGCTCACAAGGATTCCCTGGACAAGCTGATATGTGTGGTCATAGCTTTTGGGAATTGGGAGGGCGGTCATTTGTGTTTCAAAGAAGCAGGTTTAATTATTCAGCTGCGCAGTGGTGACATCGTAATCTTTCCCTCAGGGAAGATTACTCACTTTAACCTTCATTATAAAGGATATAGAGCGTCTATTGTCCTGCACTCTGATTCTAAAGGCGATTCGTGGTGGATGCATTGGAACCATTGGCCAAAGCATGTTTCACTCCCTCCTACTACGTAATTGTATATCTCTCGTATCATGAATATTACGTCCCTCATTTATTTGTTAATTTTATGTTGAGGCATGGCATCTACTCAACCTAAGTCCCAAGCTGTAGGGATGGCTTTCCTTGTAAATAGTCAGTAAATTCTTGTTAGGCGTCGCCGTTGTGTTGGGCGTTCACCACATCAACTATCCACATCAATATCTTATGTCATCATTGTAATGCAAGTCTGAGTCGTCCTGCTTGCTACCAAGTACACACATTTCCGTCTCCACTCTCAAATGTATGTCGAACAATTTTCATGCTCACTACCTTAAGCCAACACATGTCTGTTTGATAGCTGTGGGTATGAATAATTCTTCATCTCATGCTTTGGAGGGTTCATCACCCTTGGTCCCGGTACGTCATCGGCGTCATATGGCTACAAAACCACAGACCTTACGCTCCTGCCCCACTTTCAGCTGGACATTACGATATATCAAACTTACAAGGAGAGGCAACAGGAATGCTCAAATGCTGTTATTGCCACAAAAGCTCTGCTCTTAGAAGCTTGGAAGCAATACGAAGTCGCCGAGGAGAATTTGAAGGATGCAGAGTCACAGTTCACAATGATTATGTTTCATTTGGCCGATGATGGCTTCAGACTCCCTCTGAGTGCACGCACGAGAAAAAGTTTTCCTTGCACTGTTGTTGATAGTAAGTCGTCTGAAATTCAGATCTCTCATGCAACTGGCTAACGGCCTCTACACTGTTCGGCTCAGACGTGCACACGATTTACCTTCCAGGAGGCTCATCTCTACGTGCTGTCCTGGACTAGCTTTCCCTGCTTTGCTTTGTTGCATATCTGTATCCTGTATCAGCTATGACTAATTGTACTCTTTTCAACAAGTCTCCTACATTCCCTTGCTTCTTGGTCTGACAGGGTCGATCTTGCTCGGACCATTCGGAGGATACTCAATTCAATCCAAGCTGATTTCGGTTACAAGCTGGCCAGTTAAATAATCAGAACCTCTATGCTTCGCTGGCACTCTTCCTTTTCACTTCCATCCCATTTTGTGACACTTGCTGCTGTTTTTCAACACTCACCCGGCTGCATACCTATCGCTTCACACATTCATAAATATGGTCAAGACATCTTCAACTGCTAAGCCTGCAGCTCGTACCAAGGCACAACGAAAACCCACTCATGTCAAGGCTACCCCAGCCAAATCTAATACTATGGGCTCAGACGGTGAGTTATACTGTTGCTCCCTCAATACTTGCGCTCACCCCGCTGCATACCTATTGCTTCACACATTCATAGATATGGCCAAGACGTCTTCAACTGCTAAGCCTGCAGCTCGTACCAAGGCACAACGAAAACCCACTCATGTCAAGGCTACCCCAGCCAAATATAATACTATGGGCTCAGACGGTGAGTTATACTGTTGCTCCCTCAATACTTGCGCTCACGTCAGAACCTCCAACATGTCAGCTCAAAAGGAGAACACTGAGAACACTCTAGCTTCTCGTTCCCCACGTCCTGTCCGCAGTACTCGGGGAATGGGTGGACGTGTTGAACAACTAGAAGCTATTTACGACATAGTCGAACACAAACCCAAGAAGCGGGGGCGCGCAAATTCTGCTCTGGAAGGTGCACCAATCAACAACATGGCACCCCCAGTCAAACGTTCCAAAGCTGCAAAAGAGGTAATTGCATATTGACATATGACAGTTTAACTGATGTCGTTCCTATATTCTAGGCCAAGGCTGTGGCCTCCAAGTCTACCCCAAAGGTGAGTTGATTTTTATCGTATCAAGATTTCATATGATGGTCATTATCTATACAGGCCACAGTGGAGGGTGCTGAAGCGCAGGTTTTGGAAAAGAAAGACAAGGCTCCCAAACGAACCATAATGCCCCCACCTGAGGCTACCCCTGCTGCTACCCTTCAATCCTCTCATGCGCCCAAGCCCGTTAAGCAAGTGGCTCAACCAGGTTCGAACTTTGGGTTTCGACCTCAGTATACGATTCCGAATGCTACAACAGGTGATGTCTTTCGTTTTAATAACATATTGGATTCTAATTCACACGAGGGAAACCTCTGAAATACCAGGGCAGTCAGTCGTAGATTCTCCATCCTCCTTTCCACCTCCACAAGCCCATCCTCACTCAAATGCTCCCCAGCACGCTCGGCAAGTTGTATTTTCTGGTATGTATACTGCTTCTACAATAACTATAATGACCTGACATCAAATAAGGGGAAGACGACGCCGAACAACAAGAGGACCAGGATATGGATAGACCCAATAGAACCGTGCAAGACCAAGGCCAGGCCCAGGCGCAGCACCTGGTCCAAAATATCAACCAGAACATCGACCAGCACCTCGACCAGAATGTCGACCAGAATGTCGACCAGCACCTTGACCAGCACCTCAAGAATGAGTGCATGGATCATGACATGGATGAAAAGGACCAGAACATGGACAAGGAAGAGAACGACACTGGGGATGACACAGGGGATGACACCACAGACGAATATCAGGAAGGGGACAACAATGAGGACGAAGACGAGGACGAGGATGAGGACGAGGACGAGAACGAGGACGAGAACGAGGATGAGGACGAGAACGAGAACGAGAACGAGAATGAGAACGAGGACGAGGACGAGGACAACCACAGTGGAGGCAAGCAGGTAAGCAGAAGAACTATGCTCGATGTTTTGCTCAAAGGTACAATTTGACAGGATTACAAGTCTCCATTCCCTGACCTCCAACCTACTTACGAAGACTACGAAGAAGAAATTGGTGAGCGTCTCTTCTATTTGCATTACATTAAGATATTGACGAACGGGAGAACATGAAGACCAGGAGATGAAAGAAGCAGACGATGAAGACGATGACGAAGAAGTGAGTCATTATATTCAACGAAACTCAACATTGTCACAGACCAACTTCTCAATCGCCAGATGCCATATGACATCCTTGAACATCATCGCAGTCGCAACAAAGGTGTTAAACCTCCAAGCTTGGAAAGGCTTCATTCAACTCTAGAACTAGACGTGTCTTCAGAGGAAGAGGACGACAGCGAAGATGACAACCAGAATGACAGTCAAGAAGAGGATGAGCCCCAAGAGAGAGCGCCACGTCATACTGCAGGCAAACCAAAACGAGAACCAGAGACACTCAAGTTCTACGGTGCTCATTGGCAAGACGTCCTGACGTTGGCGAAGACCAAGATGGCCCTTTATACATGCCTAGTCAACGCCTTTCCCAGTCGTAACAAAAACCTTGACGTCGCGCAGACTTTTCTAGCTGAAGCCCTCGCGGATATGGCGGCAGAGGGGAGAAAACTGGAAAAAGGTATTCATCCATTTTCAAGAATCTTGCATGACGCTCATCATCACTCTTCTTCACATTAGGTTACTCCCCCGACAGGAGCATGTATATTCTGGTACGCCCATAATTCTCCACATCTAGTACTTCTCTTTATACTAATATTGTCATCTAGATACTTAATGAATCTTACACATGGCGAAGCACACTCTTGACTCCCACTCGCATCATGGTCCAGAATGAATATTCCCAAGCATTGGACATGTTGGAGACACCTGGGAATCAGCTCGAAATGTACAGTATTATCAGCTCTCAGGTCCAGCAACTTATGGCAAAAAACAAGTTCCTCTTCCATCCCGATCTGGACGACCAAGTGAGTGTGGGGATATTGCTTTGAGCTCCAACTCATACTTTTCTAGGGGCGCACGCAAAACATAGCTCATCCCTGTATAGGAAAATTGTGCGTTAAGCTGTTTTACTCTATCGACCAGGCTCTCGGCAGAAAGTATCCCAACGAGTTCAACACAATTATTCCCATCAATGCTCTGGCATTAGTTATGACACTCGTAGGAGCTGGGTTTTTTTTTTAAGAAACTGTATACTGATTGAATTTTGTAGATTCATCATTGTCTCAATGAATGGGAGTCAGGAGTTCAGGACAAATTCAGCTTCAACGCAAAATACCAGCGTGTCTATGATGGCATGCTCAATTTGATTGCAGTTGTCCGAGCTGACGCTTATCATGGAGGCAAGCTGGATGAAAATCGACGTTTATGGGCACGTCTGGGACTGTGAGTTATAAGTCCTTCCTAATCTCACCTTCAACTTACCTATGTTCTCAGTCTGGCGATGGGGCCCAAGGATTTGAAGTCGAGGCCCATTGAATTCGTGGCAGTGCTGGATTAATTTATGTTTTTTGGAACTGACCCAATGACGCAAGCTGGTTTTTAGACTATTCCTATTTCCATTTAATATTTCCATTTGATATTTCCATTGGATATTCTTTACTTGACCTATTTGGATATGCGCCACTGTTTGCTAAATGCTTAAAATACCTTTTTGATCCGCTATTCTGATTGTGCCTGAGGAGAATTTCCCTGGATTTGAACCCAATTTTGGTTGCAAAGCGAGATTTCGTACCACCTAGTGAGCTCTGATCATCTGCCTATAAAGTCCTATATGTCCAAAACAATGCCCTATAGAGAGACCTGTGGTGCAGAGGTAACGCTATGAGGAGCACCATCATTGCTATGAAGCGCTATGGAGCGCTATGGAGCTAGCCCCGGTAGCTATGGAGTACTATATATACCATCAGGGGTCACTATGGAGTACTGTGGGGATAAGGAAGTACACTATGGCGCTCTGACACTACATAGCACTATTAAGAGCTAGTTGACGCACCCCAACTTTACTGATGTACAGGGTTTTCTCCATGACAATATCGGAAATGCGAAGCATAGGGGCAGTGCACAGGCCGCCTCGAGCTCAGAAATGTTTCAAGCACATTGCTGGGTGCACCTCAGAAAATTTATGGATGTCTGTCTGCTACAGTGACTTGCGGCGAACCGGGCACTCTGCGTCGTTTTGTGTAAGTACCAGTAAGCAGGTACCAAGTGCTGTGTGCCAGTGCATAGGTCCTGGGACTAAGGATACCAGAGGTTGAGAGAGCATCTCAGGGGAAAGAAGTGAAAATAATGTGTGAAAGTCCCGGGCTGATATTACGGCAATGACGAATTCGACGTTCTGTGGCTGTGTCTCCATCTCCAGTGCTGCTAAGTTCTTTCACCATCGTCACCACTGGTCTGGACATATTTGGCGCTGCTTCAATGTACTCTACTCGTTAGCTATGGCGCTCGTGAGAGCCATAACAGCCCCCTAACCTGAAACTGGCGATCTCGAAATGAAACAGCTCCCGGCTTTCGAAGCTGGCTGGAATTTCTGATTTCTGACTCGTGCCCAGCATCTGCTTTCCTTCATTCCCTACTTATGTTCGCAAAACAATATTGCCTGTCCCGGTCTAGTCTTACTGTGATCACGGATAATTTTACCCTCCTTCCACATGGAAACGATCAACATTCGGGCGCTGATGTACTTCTCTGTACGTGGTTCCTTTTTTCCCAATATAAACACTCTTTTTGATTACTTATATCTCCTCTACTTATGATGTCAGCCTTAAGTTACTTATATCTTACCTGTCCCTCACAGATATGTGGCAACAATCTATTATAAAGGTGATGAAACATATCTCCCGCCCTAGGACACATACACTGTTAGGTCCGTGAAGCCACGATGCATGGCAACGCTGCATACAAACTCCTCCATCTTTCAATCTCATATATTTGGCCATATCTACGTTTTTGCCACCAGATTTCCTTGAGCCGCAATGCCCCACAACATGACCACTGACCCCGGCGCCTCCTTACACCATCCACATGCCGCAGAGCAAGCAGCGATGCTCACATCCATACTGACACAAGGGGCTTGATCTATGCTTATCTTCTTGAAAAGAATACCGTTGAACGCAATACTTAGAGCTGCCGCAGCGATCGCCTCTATAGTTTACTGCGAGAGGTCGCCATTCCTTTTAGAGCACCACACTCATGCCTGATAAAACTTCCACGGCTTGGTACAAGACGTCTGTTACTCCGACCCTTAGTCAATCCACCAATCCCTTCGCCATTTTAGCAGGAATTATTATACTTGTGTCCCGCGCCCTATCTGCACATCCCCCCCATGTCCGTCTTCCACAGAATGCCCCTCACTCTGAATCTCTCTATTTTACTCTAAATTGCTGTCACATTTGGGATTATGTGGGGTGGGCATGACAATGAAAGAGTTGATGACACTATGCTGGGCAGACGAGTGTTGCGCAGCTATCTATAGAACAACAAAAGATGTATCTCTATGTTGCTCTCAGCCATCTGGCATATGGGAAATACTGTGAGGGACGGAAGATGAACTTCGGCGATACGCGAGGATTGAGCCTGTTGATACGGCACACATGTCGGTCGCGTGGTCTACATCTTGTTTCTTGTTATCACCTCGCACACGGACATGTTTTTTGCTAGCGCAGATTTACTATTTGTTAGCAAAAACGTAGGCTAACACTCGATATGCATGGTATGCCTTGGAGGTCATCAATCTAGATCTCGCTCTGATAGCTTTGAACCTCTAGAGATAATCCCACTCCTCAGCACCGGCCTCGGGATCACATGCCACAGCAGCAAAGCAAGCAGAGCCGCAGGATACACACAGATTGTACTCGACATTGAACTGATGCAGAATTCAATCCTGAAATTGAAATCGCTGCACAATTCACTCAGTCTGGTTGCTCGTCTCCCGCCGGAGGTGTTATCACGAGTTTTTACATGGTTACCAGAAATGTACAACAATGACGCTCATCGTTCGCCTTGGATGGCGGTTGCATGCATCAGCGTATACTGGCGCCAAATTGCTCTTGATTGTTCGGAGTTTTGGAGCATTCTTAGACCGGGAAATGGTGTCGATTGTCTGTCCACTGTTATCACTCGGTCAAGGGATTTCCCCCTGTTGATATCAGGCTGGGGCTGGTACCTAAAGCCTGACATGTTTCGCCACATAAGGCCCCACATGCATCGCGTCCGACACCTTGACCTTGTACATAAGTGCAGTGGATATAGATGCCAGGCGAGTGAAGTCATTCCACAACTCGCAGTACCCACTCCGGCATTTGAATTGTTCAATTTGAAAGGCTGCCGCACAAACTGTGTGCAATCCCTCCCGGATGATACATTCACTGGAACCATGTCGCAAATTCGCCAGATCCACCTCACAGGCTGGATGGTCCCAACTACATTTGTCGACATGGGGGGCCTAATGGAGCTTGCATTGATTGACATGCATAAATTCAATGGCCCTCACTTTGGTGCAGTGCTGAAAATGCTCCAAGGCTGTCCTAATCTTGAGAAGCTCTTGCTTAAGAATGCATTCCAGGCTGGCCCCACAGATAATGCATGCTATTCCGTACACCTGCCACATCTACAGTCCCTCAATATTGAATGTTGTGCCTATGAGTCAGTCCTTATCACATATTCGCACATTACCCATCCTGTCAACACCCACATACAATTTGCTCCTCAGGAACCGCTCAAGGACGTCATTTGGTCAAAGGCATCTGACATACTTCGAGGGCTGGGACGATCCGCCTCCATACGTTTTAGCGCTCGCTGCGCTTGGATCGAAGTCCGGGGAGACCACTGTGTGGTGTTGTTCTCTTTGGACAAGGATCCCAGCCTTCCTGCAGAAGTATACATAATGCTTAAGCTGCGTGACACCAATCTCACCAAAGCAGTGGAGCCCTTCGTCGAGGGTTTGCAACTCACGCAGCTGGAATATGTGTCGCTCACCGGCTTGGTAATGACAGAAAAACAATGGCTCTCGGTCTTTGGTCGATTGGAATTTCTCACCACAATACATATCTGTGGCTTTGACTGGGATTTTGTTTGGGGACTCTACCAGAGCCTGAACCACGGTGATGAGTTCCTCCTCATTCTAGGCATGAATTTTAGCGTTCTGCTAATTTTCACAACTTGTCATTCAGCATTGATTGTCGATCAAAACGGTCAGCAGCACCCTCGGCATTACTAATCAGGTGACTCAACACTTTGGCAACCTGACGCGACGCGTCGATATCACGTGACACGCCACCACCTGACGAATATTCGCTGGCCGTGCTTATCGCTTGAAGAAAATTTTGCATAGAACGTGAACATAGTCTTCTAACAAGTTCCTCTTTACCACCACCAACAATCTTAACCCTACACCACCATGTCCACCAGCTCCAGCAACGAAACCACGTCACTGGCTGCCACATCTGCAGCAGGCTCGCCAGTCATTCGTGGCATATTCTACTTCTTTGTTGCGGCCTCCACAGTGTTCCTCGTCAGCTACCTCTATTGGGTGGTTAGGATTAGGAAATCGCCAACGGAGTATTACGTCAATTGGGTTTGTCATGACGGATATGACGCGCTCATGTCCTTTTTCGGTCTTCCGGTACCTAGGAGGATTAGGCCACGAGAAGAGCGAGAAGTGGTTCGTGAATTGCAAAGGGCCTTCCAGCAGGTTCAACTCCTTCCGACACCGAGACCCGCTAGGACGCGATCCCCACGTGTAAATCGCCCCAACCAAGCAGAGCCCGTTAGCAGGTTCTCGTCGTCGTCCTATATTCCGCTCCATGACATCGTGTCGAACACTTCCCAATCGGACCGCGCATCCCCATACAGCTTATGTAGCTTAATCGACGCGTTTCCTTTACCTGCACGAGCTTTGTGACGCACTCACGACATCCGGCGCGGCATTGATCTCGCTATTATTAGCAGATCGTCGATGGAAGATTATTGCCACATGCACAGGCCTCACATGCCCGAACCAACAACCCCACCTGGATTGCGAACGGAGAATCGCGCTGTTTTAAGGCTGTCAAATGCCGAAGAAGAAGTCTGATGGATGGATATGTATGGATATGGGTGGATTTCGACGAAATAGGCAGCACGACGTCATTTTTGGAGCCCACCTATCCCCATTTTCCATCACCGCCCATTTCCGCCCAACGTCACGTCCAAATGCGATCGCCGCACTAGGACCCTGAGAGTTCTCGGTCAGGATTTACGCCACTTCGCAGAGTTGCATGAGTATCGATGTTCTTTTTCCACTTTTCATTTCCGATTTTGGACAGTTTCCTGTTGGACTATATAGTTAGTTTTAGTACGTTTGAGAGTTAGGATACCCTTTTCAGTTATAGTATTACAAACCAACCAAGAAAACAAGCAGCTGATAGTGGAGCGCTGCTAAAAACGCTTATCTGCTAACTTTTAAATACAAACCTGCTACACATACCACATGCTCCCCTTTATATATACCTTCCCAGTGACGTATATATACTTGTACATACGTAGTCTGGCAAACAAGTTATGATTTCCATCATCAGATCCCCTCTACTCCTCAGTTCGCTTTTTAGCAGAGCAATTTCCCGCTCTGCTTCTAGTAGTCTTGTTGTTTTATTCTTGAATTTGTCTTTGGATTGCTCTCTATCTTCGCTCTCAAGGCCAATTTGGTCTAGTCGATCCGATTGCGCCCCATAAATTCGTCGATTGTCCCTTTCTGCCAACCCGGCGGACTACACCCGCTACTACAGCAACTGCGTCGACAACTTCCGAGTCGACTATTGCTGTAAACAGCGAAAGTCCAAGGCGAGTCTCCTTCTCAGAGACCGTCACGCGTTTAACGCATCCGTCTCTGCCACCGCGTCCCGAACCGAGTACTGTCCCCTTGCCGCCACATTCACGGCCCTCTTCCGCTAACCGTGTACCGCGATCAACTGTTGCTACTCGACTAGCTTCCACCCCTCCTTCATCCAATAATCGCCCATGTCCACCATCTCGACCTACGATCAATATTCTTGGGAGAGTACCAATCAATTCTACTCATCTCCCGCCACACCTCGTTCCTCAGAATCCTATTGTTTCATTCACGGACGAAACCGTACGATTTTCGTATATGTTGGAACAAACGGTACATCAGCATATCTACACCGATCATTTACTCAGCACCATACGCGTCGTCACCGAAGACGCGGAGGAGCGAACATTTTTGATCATCGAAGAAATCAGCCAAGAACTTTGCCTACATTTCCGTCCTCCCTTTCCGAACGTCAGTATCCGCGATTTATTGGAGAACTACCCTCCACGCAGTATTCACCCCAACTACAACCCTGACCATTTTCGTATTATCATCTGCCATTAGCATTCTGCTAACGGTAAACCTGCCAATACTCTGAATCCCGCTAATGACACATTGTCGGCCGCTATCCTACCCACGTTCTGCTTCGTCTCGGAAATCCAGTCCCCCAATCCTCTCAACATTCAACAACTCGACGGTGTGCCGAAGAGTTCTTTCGTCAATCTACCTTTTGCCCGCCATAGCTCAGACTTCGAAATCATCCAAACACTTATTACCTTCAGATTCCGTTCCCAAACCCGCAGCTTCGTGTCCTTTGAAATATTCCACCCCTGCGCAGCTCGTAACAAACTATATCCGTATCTGAACCTTTCGGACCTCGTCCTTTCCACCCCTTTCGAATACTACGGACAAGCCTATCCTATCCCTAGCATTCCCAAACATTAAAGTAAATCTATAAAGCCTACAAGTTTCTTCCCTCGCAACCTAGCAGCACCCCTCATCCGAGGTTAGGTTCTGTTGTTGTTGTGTATCGGTTTTACAGC
>JABCKT010006816.1:0-16811 GCA_018858115.1 Tephrocybe rancida | reverse complement strand
TTGACCGGAATTGGACTGGACTGGACCAGCGAAATTTGAGAAATTGGCTGGGGTCATTGTCCGCCCGGAGTCCACCCGGAGTCCACTGGAGTCCGGTCAGTCCGCCCGGACTCCGACCGGAAAAGGGGGGGGAGTGTAAAGTGCTCTAAGTGTAGACTAAGATGATGATGATGGACATTCATGGACAAGACCTTGCGATAGAAAGGTTCATCAAATTCCTTCCCTTTGTGTTGGGCCATCTCCTCTAACCAGAAATTGAAGTGTTCCTGCATCAGGTCCATCTCGATGAACATCCCTGGCTTCCCATGCAAGTTGACAACCCAATTCATCAAGATAGTGTTCCGAAGCTTCGGTGAGAACTCCCACTTGAAATTGCAGTATAGCTCAAGGAGATATCCCGAGTAGTATGGATTCCCGCTTCCAGCGAACGTGAAGATCCAAATTTTGAGTATCTCCCAGATCCTGCCTGTATCCCCGCGTGCAACTGCCCGGCACATTTCACGCCACCAAATGGCGTTACGAATGAATAGGATCGAGTTGGCCAATGTAACATTGCCCTCTTCTGAACACTCTTCATCCAGTGATAAATCTGACAAATGATCCGTTTCATCATCCACTACATTGGCTTCCTTGGCAGGTGGAGATGGCCATGGCGATCCCTGTGGTACAGCATTAAGATCATCACTTGGAGGAGCCTGCGCGTGCTTAAATGCAGATGTTGTTGCATAATGTTGCACAAGCATTCAGGCTGTTGCAAGTAGATTGTTGAATGAAGGCAGAGTCCCAGCAACTTTCTTCGCTTTGAAGTAAGCTGCCAAGTCCTTGGTATGAAAGTGGTGCTCCCAGATTGTAACAAGGTGAGCATCAAGAGTCAAATTGACAATGTGTGCGCCATCGTAAAAGTCAACCTTTCGCAGATCGGTCGGAGTTGGTGATTCGGTTGTATTTGCTGCAAAAGCCAATGTCGATGGGTCGTCTGGAAAGTCTTTGCCCCAGTGTCCATGAGCCACCCGACTCAGGTCTGTCCACTTTGTGTGCCACAGCTCAAGTAACGGGACCAGCCAACGAAACAACTCGAAGTCTCCCTTCTCTGACACCAAATACTTCTTCAACTTCAAGAGTTGGTCAAAGGTTTTCCCATCGCCTGATTTGATGAAGCATCGGTTCCGTAATGTTTCCTCCTTTATTCCCATCTGTGTACTGAAGAAGTCAAGTAGACCCTGCTTCATCCCCTGAACGTGCATTTCATCGGCACTGTTGGTTGCCAGTGGGATGATCTTCGAACGGCGATTCTTGGGAATCTGAGTTTTGGTAAGGACAGTCTTGGTCCACTGCTCCATCTCATCCTTATATATAGACAGGACGGGTACCATCTCGATGAGTGTCTGTGCAAAATCGCCGGCAGATATGTTTTTCTGGGGCGACCAGTCTATGTCCTCCAAAATCATGTCCACTGACAGATCTCGATGCTCCTGTAGTGACTGTCGTGATATAAGATCCTGAAGATCAAAAGCACCCTCCTCAACATCCTGCATCTCAACAATGGTGCCAGCGTAACCTTTCAACATCTTGCTCTCACGTCCGATTCGGTGATCGCGCTGCTTTGCCCAAGTTTGTACATTGTCGCCAACTGTGAGAACAGGTTTGTCAGATGCTAATAAAGCCTGCAGATTCTCCATTTGCTTCTCTGACATGCAGCTAAGGGCAGTATATACCGTGGAGGATGCAACAGACAGTCCAAATCGACTGTCAACGCGGTACACGGTCTGGGCGGCCTTTGAAGAGAATAACCATATACCCTGACAGAGTGCAAATAGGTTTGCGCGATTGGAACGACCAAGCGTGAGCGCCATTATCGCACTTGTCGTGATCTAAATGACAGCTAATTAATTTTCAGATCACAAGAGAGGGAATATGAAGACATACAAGAGGCTGCGGCCGACGCTTCTGACGGACTATGAGCACCCAACTGTCGTTCTGGTATGTGGGATTCACATATGTTGATGTGATATGCCACAGAACTGGTGCGTTCATCTCCGTAATTCCCTGCATTTTATCCATACTGAACCCATCGACGGCTTCCCAGGTGGCTTGCCTGGCTTGCCCTTCGCGCTTCCGATCACTGTCTGGTTTGACAGATGCGCGCAAATGAAGACCAGCATCAGGTTGGATCATCTTCTCCCCCTCGGAACGGACAAGGTTGGATACAAGGCAGACAGCCCAAATGGTCATTGCAGGGTAGGCATGGTTGACTTCTGTATGCGATAGGTCTGGTGAGAAGGTAAACGGGCCTGGCGGCACAGTATTGTCTCCTCGCCGGTACCCAACTATTTGGGCATTCTTGTAAATCAAATCCAACAGTTGACCGAATTGTGGTTTTGATGACCTGTTAAGAAGGGCAGACAACATTTGTTGGTGCTGAGCGTCTCGTTCAATGACGCGAGGCTCTTGTCCAGGCTTCTCTTCTTGGGTGCGAAAAAGATGGTGAAAAAATGTAGACAGCGACCACTGTGTTTCTCGAATTGCATCGAGTATATCCTTGAGCTTTTGGCTATCGTTGCAAGCTTTACGGCGCGGTGTTTTTAGGGGAGTTGACATGTTTTCGGTGAGTACAGAGGTGGTTTCGCGAATCACAGTAAATTTCAGTTATGTTTGAGGATGCTAAGTCCTGTTATCAAATCTTATCTCATTATTAATAAATCCGAACGTGACTTTTTCTCCATGTTTTGAGGCCGACAACGCCGAATGGGACCCTTCTGCCAAACAGTCCTATTACGGGGCAGACCTTATATATCTGATCGACTATCATCAGATACCATCAAGGTTTATTTGGAGACTAGATGCTGGACTTGGTCAAGAACAGAGGGCGATTTAATGCCGGAGTCCGGGTCAACCTCGGAGATTACATCAATGATTTCAATCACCATGATCAGCGATTCCCCATCCGTCCAAATTGTAGGAAAACTGTCACGAGCTCCTCTCTTCTGGCTCCCTTCCTAGGACAACAACCACACGAAAACTTATGAAGGTTCCCTCCACAATTTATCTCTGTTTTCTGATTCCTTCAGGGATCCCCAATAATGCAGACGATGATGTGATAAGGTGGGCTCGTGCTTATGAATGGTAATGCACAGCCCACCCACGCCGCCGCGTAACAACAGTGTGCTTGCGCCTCGATGGCTCCAATTTAAGCTAATAAGCCAACACCCTGACATTCAATATCGGAGGAGCTGACTCGATTCGAGGTCACTTCACTTTTCATCACCATTCTTCTTGTAGATTTACGTAACCCCCGCCCGTTCTCTCGCGGTAGGCGCCTTGTTGTTGTCAATGACTCACAAGCTGAGCTCTTGTTCAGAATCGTTGTTTGCAGTTGATGGAGCCACAGGGCTCGACATGGCCACACCACTACATATGAATGTCACAATAGGTGTGTCGGAAGCTGTTCACGATTCAATTCTGACCTCATTGGAATTATGCAACGCCGCCACACTATTACCTTTGCCTCTCGGATATTTTGCAGACCTCGATAGCATGCTTTGACAGAGACGAGTCCCATTTAATACTCTATGGTGTCTCCCTCGGTCAATTCCATGAGGGAACGCTATTCACGAGAGCGAGATGACAAGGTGAACTTATGCTTGTAATTGTTGATCCGCAGTCAACTAACGTTTGATTGTAAGCCACATCCATTTTTACATCATCCGCTTCTGGTCGTTATCTTCTTGTTCAAGATGATTTACGACCTGAGCGATTGTTCAAAAGTTTTGTTTTACAGTTGGTGCGAGGTGAACCCACAACGGTTGACATGCCCACACGTCACGTTGGAATCATCCTACAAGGACTGTCAAACAATCTACGTATGTTTGTGGCACTAACTGTCACATTACATTATCGAATGTTTTTATAAACGAATGGCACGTTGTAGCTCTGAGGCTATGGCTGTTTCGTTATTGATGACCGCTTTCAAACAGACAATAGGTATGGACCTATAAACTGTCAAGTTTGAAGGCATGAACATACTAGAAAAGGGACATCTCTTCTGCGCGCACTGTATCAATCCGCAGCACAAAAATCACCACATCTACTCTTGCCAGCAAATTTTAATATTGCCCTAATCATCCTGCACCTGTCTACCGTTATAAACACTCAAGAACTCATGGACGGTCTACGACTATCACCAATCAAGCCGAAATCACTCATTCACACCTTTCCAGCCGAACTGCTCGCGCAAATATTCGTCGAATGCCTCCCGTCTCAGGTAAACAGGAGGTACAACCTGTTCGGCAATTCCAGTGCACCTGGCTCGGTTTCCCAAGTCTGTCAATTCTGGAGGCAGATCGCATTATCACTTCCTATCCTGTGGTCATACATGGACTTGGTGAAGACCGACGAGTACAGCGGGCACCGGAATCCACGCAATGGGTGTAAAAGTCCTGAGCGGCTCTTCCAAATGTGGCTTGAGAGGGCGTCCAAGAGGCTTCGGACCCCGCTTACCCTGACCTTCCCCTTATATACTTCAGTATGGGATATCTTCGCCAAAAACCTCAAGCAATGGGGAGATGTCGAGTTCGATCTCACTGAAGCAATGATCCCCACCATCGTGGGCCTACCAGGCCACGAGGCGGTACTTCTCAAATCCGTGAAGATTTACCAGACGAAACCTTTGTGGGAAGATGTCGACGCGGAGGACGTCATGCCCTTCCTCCGGGCCCTCCCAAATTTAGAGGAGATGACGTGGTACATGCCTCTCCCGACGACTCTTCCATACTTTCTGTGGCGTAATATGAGAGTGATATGCATAGACGATGCAAGAACCGAAACAAGCCTCCGCTCTCGCCTCTTCCTGCTCTCCAATTTCCCGCGGCTTGAGGTTGCAAAGTTTCTTAATTGTTACATGGAGCGATATTCCGAAAACGATGAGGACGATCTCCCGGAACCAACTCTCCCGTATCTGCACACACTCGAACTTGGGCGAACAGAGAAGTACGATGGGCTCATGGATTTCCTGACTCTCCCAGCGTTGCGACATCTCGAGCTCTCAATGTGTATTTGCTTGGACTCCCTCATAGGACTCGACGATCGGTCTTCCTGCAGGCTTGAAAGCCTGACACTCGCCGATAACGTCCTTCCAGATTGTCTGCTCAAAATTCTTCACCTGCCGTGCGTCCAAACACTTCGCTCTCTGAGAGTCGGCGAAAACATCTCTGATGGTGTATTAAAACACCTAACGTGGGATCCAGAACTCCCGTCCAACAAGCAATACCTTCCTTCGTTGACATCATTATATATTCAAAGCTGCAACTTCACGGATGGTTTAATGGCAAGCATGGCTCTCTCCCGGCGACGGCCTACTGTTATTGGACGTCTTTCCGAGCCATTGGAAACTCTATATGTGAGCGGGTGGCACTATCCTTATGACTGGAACGGGGTTGGAAAACCATATGATGAGGACATAGCCGTTTTGCGGGATCTCGCAGACGAAGGGCTAGAAATCAACACGTCGTTTTACCCAAAACGCTGTGCGAACCCTCATAGATAAATGTACTAGATGCTTCTGTTAATTTGAAGCCTCCTTTTCGACACACTTGAAAGCCTCACGGTCTCCATGACACACCTCCGATTAAATCTCTTGTTCTTTCCACAACTACACGGAATGGCCGGTAATCGAGTTCCCCTGAGCTTTCTAGGGCTTCTTAATCATAGCGTCGGGTGATGGTCTGTGTGATTGCGAATTTAAAAAGTGATGTGAACATTCTAGGCGCACTGCAGGCACTTCTTAATTACCTTCGGTGACTCCTTGCTAAACAAGGGCCAACTGCAAATGTAACGTCGTCGGGGGGTGTTATCCTCATGTTTGCCCAACCGGGTTTTGATCCGATGCTGTCAACCCTCCTAGTTTACTACATACAAGTCCATAAGCACTTCCAGCCCAATCTTCTTCCCAGTTTTCTAAATATACCTGGTTAGAAGCTCCAGTTCAAAGGCACACAATCAACGAAATTTTCATCAAACTGCTATATGTTTACTCAAAATCGTTCAACAACAATCGTACACGGACTACCGAACTAGAGGGAATCAAACTAGAAATCATCTTCAAGCCAGGGACAGTAAGGGTTGGTGGTACAGGATGAAAAGACAACAAGGTCAGAGGAGATATCATAGATTGTAATGGTTCTTATTGCTGTGGATTTGCGTCCTACCATCTTTAGACGCTGTTGTAAAAATTGATGGTGATGACCTCTTCGTTGATAACACTATCAGCGAGAGCATTCCACCCGTCGAGAGCGGCTCCCTGTAGCACGGATACAATTAATTAGCATTAGGTTCAAATACCGAGAGCTCTGAGATAACGTACCGTAAATGCGAACTGCGCCATGGCAGCCTTAAAAGCGTCTGAACCTGTCTTCACGAGAGCCAGCGCTTGTTGAACGAGAACAAGAGCATCGGGTAATCCTGGAAGAGTGGTAATAGCCTCAATCGCTGCCTTGCGGTCTCGGAGGTTTTGCAGGGTGACGATATAGCCATTCCCAACTGGAGTCAGAGTTTCGACAAGAGCGATGCCGTCGGCTTCGGAGATGGGGGAGACCAGGGTCTAAGGATGAATTAACTCATACATGAGTATACTTTGTTAAATGTCTGAAAGGATGTGGACTCACCGCCGCGTCGGCAGAGAATTTACTCAGGGCAGCAACGACTGCTGCTGAGCTCGTAGCAATTCCCTAGAATTATTAGCGATCAAATGGTCTCGTGAGCTACGCAGTTTGAATATTGAGAGAGTGATAGGCTGGCTGACCTGTACCGCCAATAGAGTTCCAGCACCGCGGGCCGTAGGGAACGCCGCGACTTGGGTTCCGAACGTTGTGCAACTGTTAGTGAGTGCTGCGCCGTCCGCACGAAGCGTGTCGATGTCGGCGCCGAGGGCGAGGGCAGAGAGAGATGCGAGTGTGAAGAAGGTGGCAAATTTCATGTTGGTAATTGATTGTCTGAAGACTTGGGATGACGATTGGGAGTGAGTATGGGGGCCATATATATAGGAATCCATACATCTAATCATGTCATTCCATGAACATTTCCGGCCATCCATGTGACGCCCACGTGAGACAGAACCGCCTCGCCTCCGCAGCGGTACGCATAATCGGTGTACCCTACGATCTGGCCAGGTTTGGCCTAGTTCTGACCTAGTAGGAGCATAAAGTTTGCTACGACAATGAGGGACATGGGCGCTACACTCAGCTCGTCGTAGTACTATTCTTTAGAGAACTCAAAACGGGAGGCCGAGACCTTGACGTCTGTGTGTTCGAAGCGTTATTACACCTGACATCGACAGGATCATTGGACCATACTATGTTCGAAATATAAGCTTCGCACGGTCAAAATTCAGGATAGTACATACGGCGGGCGTATGAATTGATCTAGCGACAGTGTCATTTCATTTCTTGTCAGTTCAGGTTCTAGCCAACAGCGACTGATAGCTAGAAGCAGCTCCGCGCCACAATTCGCCTCGCGCCTTAAACTTGTTCGGGAGGAGCGAGAGGCTATGCGCAGGCGTTTGTGCTACATATTCCACGGCCGTGGATCCCAGGATGCGACCTGAGACGAGCAGGCGAGGTTTCGTCTCAGACCCCTACTTTGTGATAACTACACACGTGAGACAATGGGAGCATTGCGCCGATCACCACGGAGGGCACTGAGAGTTTGTGGATTTAGAGAGGGAGTTGAAAAGATTTGACAAAGCACTTACCTTTGATGGGACTGGACTATACATTCTGAACGTGAGTGATCGATTGGGATCGGATTGACGCGAGTCAACCCTGAAACGACGTGTAGGCTAACGTTGAATGAGAACAAAAGACCATGCAAGGATGGTTTTTCGGTCGCAGTAGTACATGCCTGACATGCTTGGGCGCATTGTCCCCGTACTCGGAACAGGATCGACGGGATCGCCACTATCCCTGCCTTAGTTACCTGTCAGCATGTTGGATAGAGTTAAGTGGATTGAGAGGTTGAGCGACGTACAGGACATAGCACGCGATTATCGCGGGTATACCAGGTCTGGAATTCAGGCTACTTTTTCGTGCTAGCGAGACGCGGCTGTATGAATTACTATGTGAAGGACAGTTCTTAGAGCCAATGGGTATAAGCCACGTAGAACATCCAATAAAGACTTACTGACACCATAACAAATGTGTCTTAGCGTCGCCCAGGAAGCGACAATCCGGGTCATAGAATACAAGACATCCCCTAGTAAAGGTGCCGGCGACCAGAAACCATTATGACACGGTGCTTCGCACGTCGTACAAAGAAGCTTATGCTGGACTGATTTATTACCTTCAAGTCGATCCACTCGAAATCCTACGTGGAATGTATAGTTTCGACAGGTCTGAAGGCAGGAGACCGAGAGTGGTCCGAAGTGAAGAGAGGAGCTCATGACTGATCTGGAGAGGCTTTGAAAGTGAGATAGAAGGCTCTCAGGGAACCCCCTCCACAAAGAACGAGAGCTGTGCCGGCCGTGTGCCAACGTCAATCGTTTGAGATCATAATGAAGAGGAGAAGATGGTGGTCAAGAACAGAATGACGCTGATGCCAAGAACTGTTATCCCATACAGACATTCTTGTGACGGCTTCCTTTGCCCACATAGAATCCGCCGCAGCACATACCCCACAACCATCCCCGGCGAAGGGGGAACAACCAAATTCGGAATGAGCACCTTTGAGGGTGACAGCAGGGACTACTGTTGGTTGTGGAATCGCCATTCTGCTAGCAGATATCTACACTGCCAGAGGGACCGTAGCAATCGTGAGTCAATTAGGTTCCAGTGTATGGAATACTAAGCCCAAACATATGAGGGTGAAAAAAGAACGCTGCCGGGAGATGGCATTCATCCGAAGACGCGACTATCTCTTGGCATCAATGCTTCCCTTCAAGCTAGGGCTGGATTCAATATATTCTACGCACAAAGACAGTAATATTGCTCACAATGATCGGGGCGCAGTACAGCCAGACGGTGAACAGACGGTAGAATATTGGATCACATTACCATTCAGGATTGGTTTGAAGGAGTTGCGGAGATAGGTAGAGAGCCTGTAGCGTGAGAACGGTGAGTTACGTCGAATGGGCTTAGACTTTCCCCCTGCCTATCCGGCCATAGCGAGAAAAGTCAACAAACGCATAACAAGACCAAGTCATGAATTCCGCAGCCTGTTAATGAGCGCCAGAATTATAACAATGCCTTATTCCGCCTAGCGCCATGCCATTAAGATTCTGCTTGCAAAAACTGATCATTCAGTAAAAATTTATGGTATCCTTCCTTAGCTAGCCGCCTGATGGGGTGATACAGATTTTTTTGACTTCAGGAAAAAGGAAGAAACGTGAGGAAGGACTTCCGATACAAACGGGAGAAAAGACAAGGAGTCCACGACGAGACAGATGTCAACTTCCCAGCCCCTTGGAGAACAAGAGCAGACAGCAGAAACGAGAACGGGACTGAGCCTCGACAATTTGCCCCACCAAACACACATTACCACAATCATCGCAACAGAAAAATGAAGACAATGATGCAAACGCACGAAAGAGGGTCCAGCTCAAAGAGGATGACCAGACAGCCTGCAAGAAATGAAATGGAGAGGAACAAGAATGAGGGGAGTCGACAAGTCAGGAACAAATGACGAAAACAAAAGCGAACGGAGAACGAATAGTTGGAGCACAAAACAACAGACAACGTGCACTCGACTGAGCGAACAAACACATAAAGGCGCCACACCACAGCACAGCACTTCGCTGCAGTCCGCCCTACCTGCAAAAACGAAGATAAAAAGGAAGATAAAGTGAACACTGCCATACTTATCAAACGCAATACAAAAATAAAAAAGAAACAAAGCAAACACACACGGCATATATCGGCGGATCCGGATACAGGTAGAACGCCTCCATTATCTCATAGCGGAGGAAGGTCTCGAGCCTGGGGAGTCCGCAAGCCGGACGATTCGGAAACTGGGAAAACGTCATTAAGTTCTTGCCCTGTCTTGACGAAGCAAAAGGAGGGGAGGGAGGAGGGGAGAGGAGAGAGGGGGGGAAAGTGGGTCGTGGCCCGGGAAGCAGCGGAGGGATGGCTGGGTATACGTTGCGGTGCGGGAAGTGAGCGAGGCGAGTGTAGGTGGCGGAAAGGAGGCAGCAGGAACACGGAGAGGTACGAGTGCAGACAAGGGAGGAGGAGGAGGAGGAGGAGAGGTATGAGGAGCGTACTGCGTCGGGTAAGTAGGGGAGGAAGAGAGGGAGCGGGAACGAGGGACAGGGAGAGAGTGGCTTTTGGTTAACGAATGAACAAGCACGTACACCGGCTTGCCATTTGGCGCACAAACAACTATGAATGCCCCACATGGGTATCCAGGTACAGGCTCAACCGGAAGTCTGGGCGTGGGTGGGAGAGAGAGTTATATGAGTGGAAAAAGCGGCGAGGCCGTAGGAAGGGGACGTACAGGACTGCGATGGGACCTGCTCTCTCTGCTCTCCTTCATAAGCATCAGAAATATCCCTCCTCGCGGCTGTATTTTTTGTGGTAGGAATGTCGAGGAGGAGGAGATCGTCAGCATGGGTCAAGAACACTGGACAGAATAACGAGGCCCCGGCCCGAAGCTCCCCTATAGGTTTGACGAGAATTTTCCGTTTTTGAGGGCCCAAAAAAAGTCATTTCCTTGAAGGAACATTCCGTTTTTGAGGCAAAAAGGTCGAAAACCCTGTCGGATATTCCGTTTTTGAGGGTACATGAGCTGATTTTTTTGGCGTGGGAAGGGGAACGAGGCGAGTGCCGAACTTTTTGCCGATTTTTACTTTCCCACACGCCTAATCCTTGATGGGTTTTCCGTTTTTTGGCCTCCCGTAATTCCGTTTTTGAGGCCCAAAATCGCCTCATTTTTCCGTCAAACCTATATGGGAGCTTCCCGGGGCCTGAATAACGATCTGGTCCCGGCACACCGCCGGGTGGCTGTGCTTTGCGGAGATCCCATCACTTCCCCTTTCGTCGATATTTTTGATCTCATTCCAATCTCATTCCTTGACCGGGACCAACAATCTAGGCCTCTACAACAGCAGCCTTTTGTTCTGAAAGCATAACAGAATATCTAATCTCACCCACTATTCTAATCGATCCTCTCCCTTGTTGTCTTCCTCTCGCCTGAAGGGCCCGCATAAACCGTAACACCCTAACAACACCAAGAGGATGCACGCCAACCCCAGCAATACCACCTGTCAATAGGGACGGCATCATTGAATGTATGAGTCTTTTTGATTATGGGTTCTTTCAGTTTCACGCTCCAAGACTTACGGACAAGATCATACAACTAACGAGTTGCCACATACCCACAATAAGATTTCAAGCCCAAACCCAGATACCCGCACGGTTGGGGGGAAACCCAAAATCATCCCCATAGTTAGGGTCGCTTTGACGCAATCAGATGGCTGCGTTCAGTTCTGACAAACGGTGAACAGCCAGCCTGAACAGTCTGAGGAATATTATTGATGGAAAGCTCTAGGTAAGGCGATTATTGTGCCTTGTAAGCCCTCGCGAAATCCTGTGGTAACGAACTGGGGCTGTTGGTTGCTGCTACACCACAGCATGAATTATGTTCCACTCCGGGACGGGGGTGTGGGATGGCTCTGTTCGGGATTGAGGCGCCACTAAACTCACAATGCGGCTACAACGCAACACCTTCACGGCGTATAAGTACTGTAGCGAAGTCTACGATACAAACCGTCGGTGGAACGTTACGTTTAGTCTTTGTCCAATTCTAGCAACCGGTATCGAGTTACGTGTTACAGGGGTCAACTAGGTGATAGAAGTGCCGCAGACTCGCCCTAAAAATTTGTAAACCGCCGGACGTTGAAAATCAAGCTAACAAATAAACCCCCCTTGGAACTGTTCTTCACCACGCCACCTTTTCGACAATATTTTGTGGTCTTGAACCTGACAGCTTTTAATGTGGAGAATCATTCTACAGGTCGTTGTTACACGACATGTCCTTCACAAGCACACCTGCAAAATAGCCCATGTGCTGGACCACCCTGGTCTCCA
Organism: Tephrocybe rancida; assembly: GCA_018858115.1. Lineage (NCBI taxonomy): Eukaryota > Fungi > Basidiomycota > Agaricomycetes > Agaricales > Lyophyllaceae > Tephrocybe > Tephrocybe rancida. Next base: position 4,740 of record JABCKT010006816.1, on the reverse strand, counting down.
GTCCGTCATGATGTTGAGATGCCAAAGATGCCGACACCCACCCGCCGTGGATACTGTTAGCAGATATTCCATTTATGTACCATCGTGTGCTCCAGACGTTGTACATGCCCCACATGGTCAAGAGTAGAGCGAGTCTAGAACGACTGTTGACCCACGATAGCGGGGAATCGGCACAAAACTCACACCCACGGTACACGCATTTCTCTTCCTCAAAGTAGAGATCAGTTACGTTTGCAGAGATGATGAGCCGCTTTGCAACGGGAGGAAGCATTTCAAGGCTACGCTCCTCGAGGCGCTTCGTTCCCTAATCGATGACGCCAACGTCAAAGTACGCGTAGAGCTTTCTGTGAGGGCCCTGACGTCTACTATGTCAAGGGTGTTTAGGCAAATTCTGACTGCGATTTCGAAATGTGGGTACCCCTTGGCCCCTGGAACTGAATCTTCTGTTTACGTTACCAATTCACCGTTATCGTTAAATGGCAGGACGTCCCCAATTGCATATGTATATTCAACGAGTATTTATTTCACCCAAAGACGGCATACAAAAGCCCGATCCCAACACCCAACAGGAAGAGTAAATTTACAGGCTAACCAAAGGCCAAAAGACCAAAACGGTACAAAACATTCCAAGAAGCAACATTTCTTTCCTTCAAATGAGCCCGTTGTTGGCCAACTCGTTGACAGTACCGTCAGCTACAGTTCTTAGTCAGGGCTGAGATACCCAGAACTTGATCGAGCATGCTTACGGATGTTGCTGAGTTTACCCTTCAAGTCCATGCCCTTCACCTTCGTGGCCATGGCTGCAGGACTGAGATTACCCTGACTGGAAATAAGGGTAGCGACTAGGCCTGCGACGTGCGCCGTAGCCTGAATGATTCAGAGTCAAGATAACCTATTTTGGACTCAGAGTACGTGCTCACCATGGAGGTACCAGAAATAGTGTTGGCAGCCTTTTTGAAACAGGAGTTTAGTCAGAGTCAATCGGCCTCGATGGTGGAGCTCACATTTGGTCCGGTGTTCCACGCGCTGATAACATTTTCCCCGGGTGCAAAGATGTCAACAACTGCGCCATAGTTCGAGAAAGAGGACCGGGCATCGGCGATGTTGGTGGCGCCGACGGTAATAGCGCTAGGGGCACGGGCAGGGGAGAGGTAAATAGCATCACCATTATAGTTTCCTGCTGAAACCTGCCAAATACTGAGCACAATTATCGGGCTTCGATAATGGTTGAACACTAACTATGGCGTGTACGCCAGCGCCGGTGAGCTAGAGGGACGTGAAATCTTTTTGGTATCTTTTGGTATCAACAAAGGCAAGCGAGTCGTACCGATGCAATAGCACTGTCTAATGCGTCGCTAGCGCTTCCCTCAAGAAACATTGCAACAATTGATGGGCGTCCAGAGGTTTGGGTTGTGTTATACACCCAGTTAACCCCTGAAATACTTTGATAGTAACGTACATCAGACCTCGAAATACACAAGGGATGTGCAACTTACACGTCGGCAAGGGTGCCAGTGCCGTTTCTGTGAAGGTTGGTAGTGTTTGAGCTGTGTCTGATCTTCAAAGTAATGATGTGTGACACTTACTCGTCATCGCCTAGAACCTTGACCACAATGATACTGGCCGCCTTTGCAACACCAACCGTCGAGCCCGCCACTGTGCCGCTGTAAAGGGGGAGTCAGATGACATAATGAGTAGGTTGACTGTGGCTTACGCGCAGTGAGTTCCATAACCTATTACGTCTGTTGAAGGATACCCGCCAAATGTTGTGCCCCATCTCGCACGGCCATTGAATTGGGTCTACAGAGTCGATAAGACACTCCATTATATGATATATATGTCAATGTCAACTTACATGAGCAATATAAACGCCTGGTCAGTGGTGAAATGAGCAAATAACGCAACAATTTGTAATAGCAGACTTGCCTGCGTCTATAAGGAAGTGTAAGATCCTCGGTTAGGAAAGTTGGCAACGAAAACTCACTGATGACGTAGATGTCAACGCCGGCACCAGCCGTTGAGTCATATGCATACCAGAAGTTGAGCGCGCTGCATTCGATTAGTGAGGTTAGCCGGTACTCCATGACCATGGTATGCAGACGAAACCGACTTCGCGTCAGTGTTGCCATGTTTGTTGACGTTGCTCAAGCGCGACAGTCCCCAAGGAGCATTGGTTCTATCAAGACGTGTCAATGAATAAGAAATTTTGGCGACATACAAGGTCTTACTGCCAGACGGTTGCCAAGTCATGCATGCTATGGTCCACGGTGGTGTTCCCCAGGGAATGCGTGATCTCATGCTTAGTAGTGACCCCGAGAGCGTGCACGATACCGTCCTCGGAGATTGATTCGACATCGCCATTGGCAAGCAGTTCATCGAGCTTATTGGCATCAATCTCGCCTGATATCCGGCAGAAGTCAGACCCTTGCAGTACATAATAGATATATCAAGGGGATTGGACATGCCTGAGAAGCCATTGATGACGTTCCACTCGTGATTGGCTGTCGTGTTGGTGGCGTTGAGGAACGCAGCCGTCGAGATGCCGGGCTTGAGCTTGACGATATATTTTCCGGTCGTCTCCCCATTATACTTTTCGACCTGAAGGGCCGAGCGTGGGGCAGCAAGCGCTGGCAATACAAGCGCGAGAGCGGTAAATACAGCAGTAGAGAAGTGCATCTTTGAGGTGTCGACTGAGGAAATTGGATTTGCTCAAGAGGCTGAGGAGAATCGTAGTTTGGAAGGGTCTTTTATACCTCTCGCCTTGAGGTTCTCCCTGTATTATCGTCAGCTGCCGTGTCCACACAGAGTAAGGATCAAACTGTCGGCTCCTAGAGGAAACGTGCAGCTTTGACATTTTTCAGACGGCCGTGCGATTTTTACTGAATAGTTCCATGTATCGAGGCTCAAACAGCCTAGCATATACGATCCGGTGACATCCAAAACCCGCATTCTGAGCAAAATCTATGTCTGAAAAGGTTTAGCAGATGTCAATTGAGGACATTAGGTGGTAGCAAGACGGTGTTTCAGCACACCGAAGAGTGAACCGTCGAGCTAGTATGCGGAAGGTTAGAGCAATAACCCAGCAGTGGAAGATTCTGGCCCACCAAGCGGTCACAAGATAGCAGGAGCGCGTTTGGCCCTTTAGATGCCTTGCAATGGTTAGCGGCGATGGACAGTTTGACATGCGCTAATGTGAGCTGGCAGGTAGACAATGAGGTTTTTATCGAATGGATGGGATGCGGTACAATCTGCCAGAATCAACTCTGGATCGTCCTAGATTGCGTTCAAAGAAGCAATGTTGTATGTTCTGGAGATGACGTCGGCTCCGGATGGAAGATCTTCACAATTGGCTGAGAGCTTGCTTGCAAACATATCGTGCAAACATATCGTAGCACAAGCTTTGGGCGATCATGTGAGAGAAATTGATCTGTGCCAAGTGCTTCGGAGGCAGTTTCAAGTTGACAAAAGCCGTATTATCAGTCCGGAAATGAGGGTAAAATTATACGTTCAGACGATATTCTCGAGCCCCAAGAAGTCTAAGTTGAGAGGGTACAATACGCGCTAGGAGATGATGGAACTTGGATAGAATGATGGCCGACCATCGATGTCCACGGAGAGACAGGGCAGGGCCTAAATCGCGCTAGACAAGGTTCTGGGATGGATGGTTAGTATGTAATAATTGATTAAAGCAGTGCCATTGTGAAAACCGACAGTTTCTGATCCTGGCCTAGCTTCACACATTTCAACATGGATGACACCAGTACTCGCATCGGGACCAGCACCGCACGTGTTGCGTGCACAAGGGCGGCTCTGTGGGACCAGAAAGAGCTAGATGCCAGGTGTCATTATTGTGTTTTAGCCTGGAACTCGGGTACTTTCATATTTTCGAAGGAAGGAGCAGCGTAGGTGGTTTGGGCTGCCAAAAAACTGTGCCGATGCCGTAATATTATGTCCCAAAGAATTGTCACGGTATGTTGATTGAATTGAGCAGGTGCAGGAGACCGAAAAAGCACGGGGTGAGCGATACAGAACCAAGTGCGTCTGAGGCATCGTGGAAAATTTCGTCTCCCCAAGGTACGGTAGCAAGAGAAGGTAGAACTTAGAAGAAGGGTCATGGGAAAGAAGAGCGAATAACTTCGGGGGTTGAATGTGAAGCGGGCCGCCCTGACCCGACGATGACGACATGTCATTTTGATTCTCTCAGCAGGGCCGCCCGGTTTCTGGAAGTCCAGTGGAGCGACCAGACTGGCCAGATGCGACGGAAAATTTTGTGGTCTATTGCGCAGCGAGGTACGACCGGAGAATTAGAGTGAAGTCTTCGGTGAGCGTCGGGAGTTGCCGGTCTCCGCTTCTCCTCCTACCGCCTCGACACTTCACATAGGTCGAGCTGTCAGTCGTCGAGGGCAGCTCCGCTCCTCTCTTTTTCTTCCTTTTTCTCTTTCTTCCTCTCCCCCCTGGTTTTTCCGCCGACAGCTAGATCACAAGCAACCACAAGCACCGCGTTTCGTCGAACCATCTCGGGTGACGTGTTTCCTTTTCGGGTCGCGACAATTATGAGCCTCGCGTTGGAGCTGGAGCTGGCACTCGAGAGGAGCAGACAGAAGCAGAAGGAGGCAAAGCTGAGGCCATTCAATCCCAAGTTAGCAGTTCCAAATCACCTCCTTCCTCGCCCCTCGTCCTATGCTGTCACGAAGCTGATGAATTTCGAATACTGTGAACTCTGGTACTTCACGCTGGAGG
>JABCKT010006815.1:0-16887 GCA_018858115.1 Tephrocybe rancida | reverse complement strand
TCTACATTATAATGTGGTATCCTTCCCTCAACATATTTTACTTCCCCTCCCTACATTATAATGTGGTCACATGACTTGGGCATCATGATGTGGCATCATTTCACCACATTATAATGCAGGACACGTGATTTTTCAAAAAATTTTAATGTGGCTCCCTTCAGAGCCCCATATATATATACCCTTAGCTGTGACAACCAAACCCTAACCAAACCCTAACCAAACACTAACAGCACAGCTACACCACAGGCAAACAAACCCTAACCAGGCCTAACCAGCGCCTCCAGCAATACAGCCTGGGCACTAACTAATATAATGGAACGATTTGAGGCCATAATATAGGGGTATCAAGAGCTAACATTGGCAAATAAGGCATTCATCAGTGTTTGTTGTTGTTGAAACAGTGGGACAAACAATGGGAGGGAGTATTATGATGTGGGAATATTGCCAAATTATAATGTGCCCACATTATAATGGGGGGAAGGGGAGGAAGGGTAGAAGGGTTAAGCCCACATTATAATGTGCCCACATTAATGTGGCCAGGGCCCTGGAAGCATAGTGGTACATTATAATGTGATGTTGTGATAATGTCAGGCCAAATTGTAATTTGGCCTACAGCATCTTATGCCACTAGACAATAAGTCATGAGTGTCTTGTAGAGACTCTCTATTGCCTTCTCTTGTGGGGCACATGTCACCTCCCGACTGTGCATCTGTGACATGAACTTTGAGGTCCTTGAGCTTGCACATCAGATTCTACAGTAGGGTTTTTATTTTTATTTTATTTGTATTTTTTTCTCATCAGACAAGGGAATCATATTTTTCAAGAGAGCACACATGTATATCACAGAGTCGTGTCCAACAAGAGCAGGAAGGTCCACAATGCAACATATCACTTCCAATGTCCAGGGGTATGACACGAAAACCGTATTGTTGACCTGTACATGTGCCAACGCCATAGTCAACGCCATGAGAGGCAAAGACACGGTTGGATAAAACACACCTGCTGTAGGGAATAAAAACAACCAAAAAGGAGAGTGAGCGAGCAAAGGTACAAGTTCAAACTTCAACACAACAAAATGATTGTTACATAATGACTGGTATATACCATATTTAGTTCATTATGTAAGGGTTGGTACACACCACAGTTGCTCGTTACATAAGGCTTAGCAAACATGACAGCTGCTCACAACTCAGAGACATGGATGTTGCAACTATAGCAAGAGCGTACAGCAACAAATTCATTCAAATGATATAGGCGATGGTACAACCAGCTAGTGTTTGAACATCCGGTCCATAGGACCGAAAAGAAGGCCAGAACTGAACCGGACTGAACCGGAAAAAGACTGGACTGCAGTTGCGGTTCACCATCTTTGAGAATGCAAAGACTGGTTTAGACCGGACCAAAAATGCGGTTTTAAACCGGTTGCAACTGCTATCACGTGACCGGTGCATATGTACGCTTGTAGTACTATCTGAAACGATTCAATTTGACCCCTGGACCATGCCAAACGGATACATATTGGTTGAGATATGATCAAAATTGTGATTTGAATGCTTTCCAGATATTTTCTTTGTATAGTAGTCAGTTTTAGACTGGTTGCAGCTGTTATCACATGGACGGTGCTTATGTACGATTGTAGTACTACCTAAAACGATTCAATTTGATCCCGGGACCATGTCAAACAGATACATATTGGCTGAGATATAATCAAAATTGTGATCTAAACACTTTCCAGGTATTTTCTTAGGTATTGTCTTTGTACAGTAGTAAGTTTTAGACAGGCTGTGACCGTTATCACATGAACGGTGCATATGTACGCTTGTAGTACTACGTGAAACGCTTCAATCTGACCCTGGGACCATGTGTAACAGATACATATTGGTTGAGACATGATCAATATCATGATTTGAACGCTTGTAGGTGTTTTTTTTGTATAGTAGTCAATTCCTACCCAATTTGGATGTTCCAGGGGACAGAATGATGGGGATCAGAGCTGTTAACACATTGAAAAGGTTGGCAGAGACTGGTTTCAGCCAGATAAAGAATGGTTGAGGACTGGTCTTTATGAAAACTGGTTTAAACCAGTTGCGATTGGTGTTTTCCGGTTTTTTTTCAGTCCTGGTTCGGTGTTTTGACCATTCCTGAGAATAGGCAACAGGTCCGGTCATCGGTTGCCTAGTTTGGAGGCCAAAAACCGGACCCGACCGGACTTTCAAACACTACAACCAGCAGGGAGAAACTACGGTACATAACGGCAGCGCATAAGGAGCAGGGCAACATGAGATGAGACATGTAGTACAGCATCCAGTAAGGGCAGGAAACAAAACAAAATGAGGGGATAAAATTTTGGGAAACATTTCAAAGGAAAACAAGAATTTTTACGAGGACTTTATACTCCCCCCCCCTTTTCCGCTCAGAGTCCAGTGGACTCCGGTCGGACTGGGTGGACTCCGGTCGGACTGAGTGGACTCCAGTGGAGTCTGAGTGGACTCTGACCAGATTTTGACCCCAGCCAAATCTCTGCTTTTGGCTGCTCGAGTCCACTGGACATCCACTGGACTCCGTTCAGTCCACTGAAAGTCCACAGACTATGAGTGGACTTTGCTCCAAGTGGAGTCCACTGGACTCGAATGGACTGGCATGGATTGACCGGGCCTATAATATTATATAATAAGGAAAAACTTGTGCAACATGCAGGAGTTGAATGGATGCACTTGCATAGATGACAAAGCATAGATACGAGGTGATATGACCACTGCGCCAACAGGGCATTGTTGGTGGGTAGCACGTACATGAGTATAGTGATTACTGGCCATGGCACGTGCTGACTGCCCACGTCAGCCACATCAGCGATCAATTTCCTGTTTATCATCGTTTCCTTCATTCCACCACCACCACCATCGTCGCCCACCGCCTCCTGCATGCTCCCACTGCCGCCGCACGCTGTGCACACCACTCAAACCCCTGCCACACCATGACATACAACAACTACAACGCACTAACCCCACGGATCTGGGGTGACCAATACCATGGCACAGGTAAGTGAAGGCTGCGCCTGTTGCGCTCACCTCACCTCACTGACCCCACCTGCGCCCCCAGGAGCAGCAGACCACTGCCGTTGCCGGCCACCTCATGGCCCTACAACACCACAACACCCCGGCACATCACGGGTACGTGACAAATGCGCCCACTGACCCAGAGCGTCACCCCACCCATACGCCAACCTAACCCACGGCCTGTCAGCCATGACACCCCACCATTTCTACCATGTCACCACCTACGAGTAATGACGACAACAGGACGACTGTGGCCACATGCGGCATCACAACCTCCACACCACGCGAAACACCTGCAACGGTCACCACACATGGAACGACGACAGTGACCACACACCAACCCAACAACACCCGCAGCTACCCCCCAGCACCCCGAGGAGTCATGCAACAACGCCCAAACACTGCCACGATGGACCCCCGCTCCTGCCAACCCCTGCATCACTGCCACACAAGGAGCCACACAACAACCCTGCACCACCACAGCACGACCGCTGCCACTGCACCCCAAACATCATAGGCACCCGCCACATACCGACTACCCACGAAGCCACGCCACATCATCACACGCGGAATGAGCTGGGGGGCCAAAAAGGGCGAGCAAGGGCAGACCCCACCCGGGGGAGAGCCACGAGGGTGCGCCGACGATGCCCCACCCACTATTCCACTGACAAACCCCTCCCTCACAGCAGCAGCCCCACAGCCACCCAACGGCACCTCAAGGAGCCACCCACGCTGCCACGTCACCTCCCTGGGGCCACGAGGTACATCGACAATGCCCACAGCCACCCCACAGCACCCCAAGGAGCCAAGCGACGACGTCTGAACACCGCCATGTCACCACAACACCACCATGGAGACACGCTGACCCATGCAATGACTGCCAGCACCTCAACCCCACCCCTGTGCTCAGCGCCCAACCCAGATGCAGCACCCCACACTCAACAATGAGCCCGCCCTTGTGCTCGATGACAACACATGCCCTGCGCCACTGCCCTCCCCCTGCACTCAATGACCTCTGTCGCGTGGTGGTCTTTTTTTTCAATTATATATTATTTAAACTATAGCTATGTATTACTTACTTTGTTGGAATATAATGGTTCAGTAGCATAATGGTAATATTGTCTGAATGAAGTTGTTATTTATGAAAGGTTGATGGTTCAATTCTCTCAGACTGCAAAGTTTTACTACCTGCTTTGTTTTGATGGTGATGGACTTGTCAAAATTCCATACTTACAAGTCATTCCAGTGGAGCCCAGTGGACTCCGACTGGACTCCATCCGGTGGACTCTGAGTGGACAAGGGGGGGGAGTGTAAAGTATTGATTTTTACTGACACCCCTTGCCCTTCTTGTTGCTCTGGGCCCCCCCCCAGTGGAAACCTGGTTGCCGGTTGTAAGGATGGAAGAAGGAGTGTTCAACATGATGACAAACAAGATGTTGGTCAATAGATATCTGCTGTAAACAAACAAGATAGAAGAAAATGATAAAACTACAGAAAGAAGCAGACAAACATATTCAGGGCGCACCTTTGGGTGTTGGAGTTTTTCCTGTCAATGGTGTACCAGTTGATAGAGTACCCCATGCTCACTATGGAGGTAAGGGGCAGGTTGCACTTGTGATCTGCATACACCCTCCAACTTGGGAGGTCATCAAAGTCCTGGGACTTGAAGCGAAATGGCCTCTGCCATACGGGGGTCCTGGAGACTCAGGTTCATCATGGGCATGCCAAGTACATTGAATGTCATACCCTGGGCACCATCATCGCTGCAACAATCGACGAGTAAGTCAAAGGAAGAAGAGAAGGAAGGTGAGGGGAGGCATACTGCTCGTTGTGCTGCTCCACCACAGGGGGGTCACATGACGATGCGTGCATGTGGGCCCTTTCTCTTTAATGCATATCTGATTTACATTACCTTCAGTTCTACCCCATCTACCCCATCACCCACAACATAAAGGGCTGTTGATGTGGCCAGTCCAGTTGGTTCTGCTGTGCTGTGAGTCTGACTGTTTGTTTTGTTTTGTCAGTATTTTTTTTTTTAACCACACTCCATAGCCAAGCCATGGCTAGCTTGACTGCTGCTGACTCTAGTCCCTCCCCTGTCAAGCGCTCTGGTTCAGTCCTCTCTCCCTCTCCCTTTCCCAGCAAGTTGCTGACTTTTTAGCTCTACATTATAGGCACATTCAGGTTCCTACAGAGAAGGTTGCTGTGCTAACCACTAAAAGTCTTATCGCTACAGGACCCAAAGCTTTGTCTTTGACTCATGCTAACATCAAGGTTGAGCTGTTTGAGTCCACTGTCTCCCCTGCGCTTGACCCTGAGACCCACATGAAGAAGCCTGGACGAGTATACATGCCTATCTCGATATCGTCATCTGAAGACAACGAGGAACTTCCCACTATGGCAGAGTGTGTCATTTTGGGCATGCCCATTGATGGTTTGGGCAAGCCCATGGGGCATGGGCTGGGACCTGGTCCTGGAGCCTCTTAGGGGGGTTATGTAGTAGGTACTAACTACCCTAAGAGGGTAGTGGTAGGGGGTTGCCTGAGGTGTGGTTCCCTTTCGTGGTGGCATCTTGAGGTCAGAGGTGCAAGCAATGAAAACAAATTGGGCAAAAAAGGGGAATGTAGATGCAAGGTATTTCAAAATTATGAGGACTAGGGGACAGCTGGAGTGATAGAGAGAATGAAAGGAAAGGGGGAGGAGAGCCAAGCGCAGGGAAGGTTTATATAAAGAATCAAGAAGAATTCACAAATCAGCCGAACAAAGCCTTTCACTCAGAACTGGGGGGAGGGAGGGCAAGGGCTGATTTTTTTTTCTTTGCTCTTCAATCAGAGGCTCGGAGAAAAACGGCATGGCATAGACCAATAAGAATTCAGCCATAAGAGGACAAGACATGTCTAGTAGACCTGCTCAAGGCAAGTAGTACTGGATTCACAAGAACAAAGAAGACTCACCAAGTGTCGGTTTCAGGAAGCCGAATGGAGCGAAGGGGTAAAGATTGAGGGGATTGTTAAAGATAAAGTCTTCAGTCTCACACCTGCAAATGACCAGGGCCAGCCAACCAACGAGGAGTGTGTCTTCAAGGTTTATGGTGCAATCGCCAAGAAGGACCTCCCCCCTCTGGAGATAGGCACAAAACAACTGTGAGCATGACACCGACCAGATGATTCCATTGGCTAACCTATTCTTGACTCAGCAATGCAGGAAGGATAAAGTTCCTTTGACAGTGGGTTCAGCTCAATGGTCTTGGCACATCTCAGTTCAGAGATGCTGTTGCTGCAGGAGCCTCAGTCTGCAAACTGTTTGACAGAATGTTTGAAGATGGGGTGCTGGAGAAAAGGAAGGATGGGCTGACAGGAAATGACAAAAAGCTCCTGGACATGTCAAGCAAGTTAGTCACTCCAGCAGATGAGGCAAGTGGACAACACCACATACCTTTTGATTTGAACACAGACCCATCAGGTGCAATGGAGAACATGATGCACAGAGGTTACATATATATGGAGGACAACATTGTACAGTATTCTGAAGGAAAGGGCAGCCTTGACAGCAAACACAGGTAACATAGGCAGATTTGGTGATAAGACTGTGCTCACCGTCAGCTTTAGGTACAAGAAAATAGGACCACAGGCATATTCCATACTGGAGACTTGGTCATGGCTCAGCTTTCTTTCAAAGTGATTGTTATGAAGGAAGGCAAGTCCAAAAAAAGCTGGATGATAGTCATTCTTTAGTCCTTGACACTCCTTGCAAAGAGTCTGAACTTCAAAAGGGTGAGCAATATTTATTTGAATTCATGCTCAGGCTTAATAAGTACGCTGATTCAGAAAAGGTGGAGGTGAACGGACATGTCGATGTTCCAGAAGGCCCAGTTATGCTCAAGAGGAAGCTTTGGACACTCAAAGACAAGGAGGTCAACGATGTAGGGAGGAAGATGGACAACATGGCTGTTGATGGGAGGCGCCGCTTCAAGACTGTGTGGCATGCATAGTCGTAACATTATACATGCCTTTTGTTTCCACAACAATCATTTATTATGTAAAGCTTGGTATATACCAGCACTTGAGATTTGAGGACAGCGGATCCATGAACTCTATTTGCAAAACAACCAACTTAAGATGATAGGTATTCTTACAAAACATGTCAGTTCTAAGGGTACCAACTTGCCAGCAAGTCAGAACCTTAAGAACTTCCATGTCTTATAAGGTGGGGTAACAACAGCCAATACACCTTTGACAGAAAAAAAAAAGGGGGGAAAAGAAAAAAACAGAATCAGACGAAATAAAGGGCAGGTTCAAAAAGAAAGGAGACCATGCCAGTGTTCTGAGCAAGAACCACATGGACATTGTTTCCTGATGCCGTGAGCTCAGAAGGGTGGGGTATAAGTTACAGCATGCACTACAATGGAATATTTGATTGACAAATTTCATACACATCCTACCTAATCAGACAGATGTGTGGATGCTCGATTGCTTCTTGGTCTTCTGCAAGAGACCATTGGTTTGAATCCATCAGTCTGGAATGAAGGGGACAAAATCCTTGTTTAATTCTAATTTTTCTTCTTTATTGTTCACTATGACAGTAAATCATTCCATTTAACGAGACTGGTTTACATGTTTTCAATCCATATTTCTAAGATTCTAAGAGAGTTAATTTGGTTTCAAAAAAAAACAAAAAAATGAAGCAGGCTGACAAGACAAGCAGCAGCAATTGATCGAGATCGTTATCTTTATGTTATCTTCAAATATCGCGTTTTTTGAGGACATTGATGGCCATAGGCTAAAATCTCAAGGTGGGACACAACAACTGGTCACATGGCTTCATTTTTCAAGGACAATTTGAAACGATTTCTGCCAACTTGAAAGGTATAACCTCAATCTATGAATAGATCTCAGAATACAGATAGCTTGCATCTGCACGTACCTTATTGCCAACAGTGTCACTCACATATTAGAAAGGGTTTCAGGGACCGAAGCATCCATGGCATGCCATCAAAGAGCACTGCACCACCCCTGCCCACATGCAGGCCCCATCGGGTGGTGAATTTGTGAAATCATTGTACTCGCTCTGTACAACTGTTTCAGGCTTGGGTAGAATATACATTTTCTACAAACTATAATTGAATTTAAATCATTTTCAGAAACCATTCACTTTCCTGACAATGTTCTCACTAACTCAATTGCAGCCATTACAAATATAGGACACCAAGAGAAGGGAACCCATGATATGGGATCATATGACCTTCCAAGATGACATTCCAGTACAATGTTTTGTGGCTATGCAGGAGCGGATACCTGTGATGCATGTAATGAAATGACGGTGTTGTTAACTGCAGTGATGGAAAATGGTCCATGAGCAAGGAAGATTGTGGGTGCAGGATACACAAACTGATGAGTGCTTAGTGAACATGTGGTAATCCAGAAAACTCATCACATACTGAGATGCAGGTGTAAATGGATGACACAGTGTAATAAGTTAATGCAACTGTTTTGTTGTTTGGACTACCAGCCACTTCCAATACCAAATTCATGATCTGAGAGGTAATATTCAATGACAATTGAGGTGTATTGTGAAATTACAACAAAACTAACCTGGAGGACCATATACACCTCTCCTGACTCCTGAGTCCACCAGAAGGACCAGGATGTTTGATACCTTGAACAATTGCTGGTCTCTCCTCCTTAGATTGGCCTTGATAAACATTAGGTGTGATCTAGTATTTCATGCAATCATGTTGAAACCACATCAGATTGGGAATGCAAGCCATAGACATACCGGAGAACCCATCCAATGGAGCAAGTAGCTGCGAGATTTATTATCAGCAATAGAGCCAAAGCTGTAGTAAAGATTATCTTGTCAATGTGGATTTTGCATCTGTCACATTAAATTCTCTGTTGCTTGTTGTGTACTGTAACACATAGGCTAATGTGGTCACTGGTCTGAGACGTAATCATATGCCAGGGAGTAGTGAATGGCAGGGTAAACCCCAGGGTAACTTTTTGCTTACCTGTACCCCAACCCCAGAATACCCTACCCCACAGCCTGGGGTCCAGGTAGGGTCGGGTAAATGACTGGGGTAATGTGGGGTATACAGGGTACCAGTAGGGTATGGGGTCTACCCTGGGGTACACTCACAATATCCATGAATATGATTAACCTTGAGCATCCAATACTGTTAAATATTGAATGCATTATACTCTTCTGCCCCAAATGTACTGACTGCAACTGCAACCAGTAGGGACCGGTCTCTAGCAGTTGCAGAATAAAAAAGACCAGTTGCAACCAGTTGCAACATGACCAGGTTGTAACCGGTCTTTTTACGGTTGCGATTGGTCACAACCAGTGTAGTATACATATCATGCAACATTGCAACGTGTAGATATACTTCTTCCCTATATTTGCAGCTCGGTACGCCTTAAATCAGGCAAGAACTGACAGAGATATGCTCAAAATGGTGGGGAGTACACAAATTGACTGCATCCAGGATTGTTTTGGTCACAACTCCCTCAGTTCTTGTCTGATTTGGACGCTCCAGGGATGGATTTAAAGGGGATAGAGTACATCTATGTGCACAGCAGTTGCAAAATCTGGAGAAATTTCATGTGCCCAAGTTACCCCACTACCCTTGGGGTAGGGTCTGGGTAGCACTGGGGTAGCAAAATCATTACCCATACCCCTACCCCATGTACCCCGGGTCATTTACCCCACCAGGTAGTGCTACCCCTGCTCATCACTACCAGGGAGGGGGGCTGCAGAGGTAAGACATACCCAAACTCAATACACATAATGAGATGGATAAATACAATGCCCATTGGCTTCTCTGAAAGACAGACAACCCATGCCTGGCAAATAATGAAAGCATCACTACAGACACGCTGTTGAGTGTGTAAGCGCAATCTAGTCATTCTGCGCTATGTGCAACTCACGGGCAAAAATTGCAGCCAGGCAATTGTGACACCTCTTGAAGTCCCTTGGAGATTATATGCTATGAATTGATCTTCCAAGGTTGTAGTGCTGGTCATGAAGACAGTGAGGAGTTCTGTGGTGTCTAGCACTCAAAGAATTGAGAATGTAGTAAATGCAGCCAAGGTAAAAATATGCAAGACAGATGCAACCCAAGAGCCAGAAGTTTGCCCTTGATGCCTTGTCTAATTTAATGTCATGAAAGTCAAGAAATCAATGAAAACAGGTACTTGACAGAGGAGTAGACGACGTTGACCATAATTGATGCAAGGATTACTAATAACATAGAAGTAAGTATGGAGGCCCATAGTTGGTCATAATGAGCCTACCATACAACATGGTGAAGATTGACAGTTCATTTGTTTCCATTAGTAGCTGCTGACCTCTTTTTTGTAGCAGTGACCTTTCGTACGAAGTCATGGTAATGAGTACAGTGTAAACAGGTCAACAAGTGTACAAATAGCCAGAAGGATAGATTTATTGGAAATTGAACCTGGAATGTTTGCAGGAGGGGGCACTCTTGGAAGTCAGAATGGTGGTTTTGAATAACAGTACATTCCTGGCTGGATATTTGTAGCATGGTTGGCCTGCAGTGATACAATCACATCTTTAGTGGAAGTAAGGGGGTTGATGTCCCAGTTTAACAAGTGAGGAGAATTAAGATGTGGTGAGAGACCAACTGTGTGTGACTAAGGAGCCACAGGCCTCAGGTTCTAGGTGATGCAGAAACTGGGGGTGAGGGAAAACCTCGATGATCAATCAGGTAGAAGATATATCCCATGCCTTCTCCATAATGCAGGGGGATGCATGTTGTGTCCCTATTGTAGAAACTGCATGCTTTGGGTCTGTGTCATGTTAGTATATGAGACCAAAATCATGACTGGTGCATCCACAGCAGGCACAAAACTGGGAGCTGTAGACTTGGGTGTCAGGATTCCAATACCCTACAAGTCGTATTGGGTATCTGAATTGACTGGGGCAAATAGGTACCACAGCATCTTGGAGAATGAATAGAGACGTACATTACTTGAGCGCCTGTATAGATTGACTATCTCTGCTTTGATGCTTGACCAGAATATGTGGGGGCCCTGGCGCTCAGCCCTGGAAATTGGAACATGTGGGATAATGGAATTTGTATGTTATGAAATTGTCTGGATCTTCAAAGCTTGGTCGCTTCCTAAACGAGGCCCAGGCATCAGCCTCAATTGTTTTCCCCTTGATCAACTTGAGCAAGTGTGCCCAAGGCACTGAGTATGTATGAGCTCCTCGATCAAAGTGCTGGTCTCATTGTTTCATCAAGACTAGTGTTTGAAAGTCCGGTCAGGTCCGGTTCTAGGCCTCTGAATTGGTCAACCGACGACCGGACCGGTCGTCTATTTACAGAAATGGTCAAAAGACCGGACCAGGACCGATGAAAACCGGAAAAATTTGACCGCAACTGGTTCAAACCAGTTTTTGCAAAGACCAGTCTCAACCAGTCCTTAACCGGTTATATTCGGTCTCCGCCTACCTTTTCACTGTGTTACCCACTCTGTTTGCCATCATTTTGTCCCCTGGAACATCCAAATCGGGTAAGAACTGACTACAGTACAAAGAAAACATCTGGACAGCATTCAAATCACAATTTTGATCATATCTCAACCAATATGTATCCATTTGACATGGTCCCGGGGACAAAATGAAGCGTTTTAGGTAGTACTACAACCATACATATGCACGCGTCACGTGATAACGGTCGCAACCGATCTAAAACCGGTTTTTCGGTCCAGTCTGAATTGGTCTTTTCATTCTCAAAAGCGATGAACCGCAACCACGGTCCGGTCCATTTCAGGTTCAGTCCAGTCCTGGTCCGGTCTTTTTTTGGTCCTATGGACCGGATTTTCACACACTAATCAAGACTGAGTAAAACGACATTGTTTCAGTATGTATCATGAGCTCCTGGTTCAGGGAAACGCAGAGTACAGCAGAGGTCCTAAAACCAAGAGCAATATGCCATATGGAATATCTCAATCCATCTACTTGCATGTATTTGATACTGTTCTGAGTGTCATCCAATGGGGATCTGCTCAAGGTGACCATTGGGCTCCTGCCAAGCTCCTGCTTGAGAAAGCTGGAATTGTCAGAGTACTTTCTATAAGGGACTCAACTCTGCTGATTTGTCATTTGTATGTATGAATAGACACTGTACCAAGATTGAGCACTACTCACATACATACTAAGATGGCCAGGCTTGGACTTTTTTGTCCTTTCTTCCATGACTCCAGCAATCATGCAAGAATGACAAGACAGGGTGAATGGGCAGGAATAGTCCACCAAATAAAGCAGGCAGTCTCAATGATGTATGCTTCATACATCTGTTGTTTTAATTCACACCTGTTTGTTGGGAGCATGTCTATTGCAAGATGGATATGACAATGTGCACCCTGAGAAGCCCATTAAAACCCTACAAACTTGTAAATCACATCCCAAGGGCCCACCAATGTGCTCCATCTTGCACTCTAGAGTGTCCTGTGGAGAATCTGGGGTCAAGGGGCAGCTAAGATCCCTGCTGATCATTCCAAAAATGGGCTAGAGGTTGCTTGATCATTAAAGCCTTGACCATCAAACCTTGCTGTCCTCACCCAATCCTCTGTGCATAGTTTGTGGAAGACTTGCACATTCAAACACACATGAGTCAATCCCCGGCATTGGTACTTGATCTGGCTATCTTGATGTGGAAGTTAGAGAGTCTTGCTGGGCATATGAATGGATATACACACTGCATACACATGCACTCAGAAGTGCTGCCCAACCACTGCAGTCAAAATCAAAGTGTTTAAAAATGAAATCAAGATGCCAAAAGGCAGCCAGTGCAGGGCACATGGAATGACAAATATACAGGAGGCAATCACAGGTGATGATGAGGTGAGAATGATTGCAAGTCGCGACCCAGCCTCACATCAGTAAAACCCTACCCTGATGGTGATGGATGGTACCAGGGGTGCCACCTGGGCCCTGGCACAAGCTGGTACCAAGGCCCTCCATTACGCCATCTGCCACCTCAACAACCTAAGTTCAAACCCCCACCATTGCTGCATTTTTGGAAAGTCTGAGCAAGTTGGGATCTGAAAATTCTTTCAGCTCCTTGCTGCCAATATCTGTAGCAGAATAAATTATTTCTTGTGAGTCCTTTAAATTGTATGAGAGGTCTACAAGAAGTTCCTAATTTTGAGTAAAATGGCATTTAAAAGTGATGTTGATCAAAACTCAATGAGTCAGGGCCACACAAATGTCTGTTGAGTTCAATTCATATTATTCCTGTCGTCTTTTGACACCTTTGATACATGTGTCCAGACTTGGACATGGATTTGTTGCAAAGACATCTTCTGATGGCAAGCTGGTAAACTGGCCACCATCAAACAGTGGATTTACTAATGCAACAAGTGGAAGAAGTACCAGTTATAGAGACTAGAGAATTATTTATACCCAAATACCTTTGTGGGAGGAGGGAGTTGAAGGTAAAGACAATGTAAGAAAATAATAGGGATAGACGTTGGACAGACACACCAAGAGGCAAACACGGGAAGGCTGCTGTGACTTGTGGTCATTCAAATCGAAGTTGGAAGGGCCCAGCCCAGTTTCCCTCATCACAATTGTGCTGTTCAAACTTCTCAGAACTCTTCCTTCACGACACACCATGATGACCACAAATCCACTTGAAGCCAACACATACTTAGCTGCAATCTATAATGTTGCTATACACCTACTTCAGGAGCATGCCAAGAAACCAAAATTCAAGTAATTCTTTTAATGACTGATCACTCTACGCTCTTTTCATCCTGCCCATCTTGTGAAAATCCTTGCTCAACTTACTCAGGCCGGCTTATAGGAACCTGAGACACTTCTTCATAGTTGATGACACTTTTGCTGTCTGATGAAGGCCACCTCAATGCTTGGATTGAAGGATTTGGGAGCACCAGGTAATAACACCTGCTATTGAGAGTCAGGAATGTGCTGAGGTTATGCCTGCTTTGAGCAGTACATGTGGCTCCCTCCTCCCCTCTTTCTCGTCGTTTCTAACCTTCTCCCTTATCACCAGTGATTTGCACCTGGCTCCCCTGCGCATCAGCACCACCAAACAGACAAGTACCTCCTCCCCCAACACCCGCACCAGCCCATACCTCCTGTCTCCCCTCATACTCTCCACCTTTACAATCTCCAGCTTTACAATCTTCACCTATGCCTCCCCACCCACCCGCCCACAGCACCCATAGTACTTGTAATGTCCCTGGACGACATCCTCCACACATCCACTGTGCACCAGAGCATCCCCTCCCCTGCCCCCTCTTCCTCTGCCTCTTCCTACCCCTCCTCCTTCATGTCCTCTGCATCCTCAAAGGTGGAGGGGGGGGAAGATAGGTATACACATCAGTTTGAGGCCACATAAGATGTCAAACCCCACTACAGGTATATCAAATGTATTGGATCCTGCACTACAGATGAAATCATAATGTGGGGTGGAATATCCACCTGCCTGCATTATAATGCTGCCCCCATCTTACAAGGGTCTTGACTAAATCATAATGCAGGCTCCTGCCACACAAACCTGCATTATAATGTGCCTCCTACATTATAATGTGGGCACAACAAAATATATACACATTATATAATACTTTCTTTATATGGCTACTACAACAAACAACAACAAACATTGATGAATGCCTCATATGAGCACATCAAGTGTTGGCATCATGATATTATGGCCTCTGCCATCAACATTATATAATTGTGTGCTCCCATGCTATATTGCCTCCAGGACAGAGACATGGGTTAGAGTTGATTAGGGTTTGTTTGCCTGCAGTGCAGCTGCACTGCTAGGGTTTGGTCTTAGTTGTCTTGGTTAGGGTTAGGGTGTCTTGGCTAAGGATATGTATATGGGGCTCTGAAGGGAGCCACATTATAATATAGAAAGTCACATGATGTGACAATCACACGACTGTCACATAATCTACATTATAATGTGGCACCATGTGACAATATAATCATCACATCATGTGATTGTCACATGATCCACATTATAATGCAGGACCATGTGACAATATATGTGGGTGGTATATATGAGAGGATCCCACATTATGATGTAGGGGTCATCTGATGTATTATATTATAATGCAGGTTTATGTGGCAGGAGCCCGCATTATGATTTCAAGGCCCTTGTGAGATGGGGGCAGGTGGATATTCCACCCCACATTATAATTTAGTTACATGGACACCTCATTGATGGGTGGGGATGTGGGAGCGCAGTATGCTATTTGGGAGGACGAGAAGGATGTGTACAGAGGGGAGGACACATATGGGGGTTTGCACATTAAGTGACACTGACTTTCCTTTTGAATGTGGGTGCATCCTAATTTCTTGTACATCAATGTTGAGGTTAACCTTGATATGGTAGACTTGCAGATGGAGCTAGACATTGCATGATGTTGCATTTGCTGAGGGCTGACAGGCGCATGCCTTCAATGAGTGAGGGAGCTTGGTATGTCCCAGGCAAATTGTTTGACCACCATCTTGGCTGAAATCTTTGGCCTTTCGTAACTTCCCTCCTTATATCGATCACAATCCCCCCTTTTTCCTTACTCTCAAGTTCTCATCATGTTCTTCCATCTACTTTCATAATTTATTGGACCTTTCTTGTTTGTTTCATTCCATCAAGATGACATGGGTGTAGCACTATATAACTTTGGTTGTACATCACACCATGCTCAAGGTGTCACAATACAGACACAATTCCAGGTTGTAACACACAGTATTAGTTTGGGGCAGACCTGGCTGAGGCACCCTCATGTAGATAAACAGAATGATCAAATACCAATCAACTAGTTTTTTTGATGAATTTGTGTGGTGAGAAAAGCAGACCTTGTTGATACTGCAGTGATGTGGAGTCTGAACCCACTTGATGATGATTACCACTTTCACGGAGTTGTCCTCAAACTTTTCCAAACATACAAGAAGGCTATGTTTGTTCTCTGGAGACCGCGATGTTGAGACAAGATGAGGGATTATTGTGTGTGCATTTATCTTCATGGTCTGTCTGGCATACTATGGCTTACTAGGCACTTGACAGGCCCCCTTACTTGACACCTTTTGATCTTTCGTCAATACTTGCCAATTTCAATGAAACATCTTGACAATCAGAGTGATATCATGTATTTAGGCAAGATGCAACTTGAATGGAGGTGAAAGACCATGTGGTTATTGAATCCCTTCTTGAAAATGGTTTGGTTGTTTGTGACTCACCATCACTCCTGCTGTTGAGTGCCAGCTCAATATTTTGATTGCTCCTTGGTTATATTGCATGGCTAAACATTAATCACTGTAGGAGTAATGAGAATTTTTCATGAGTAAAATGAAACTGTTGTCCTCCCCGCTTTGAAGAACATGTTGAACAACAAGAAGCGGGTACTCTGCCCATGTCAAGTGTCAGACCCTGTCAAGTACAAAGAACAACTGCAAAGTGCTGTTGCAGGCCTAGCTAATGGAACATTTATTTCTGTCTCTGAGGCAGCAAGAAGGACTAAGGTGTGAGAAATCAGTTGTTAAAAAAATAGTGGAATTCTTATAAAGACTGGGATACATAGGTTGCACCAACCACATAGCGGCACTACATTGTAGGGTAGTAGACCCGCCTGAGGACATGAAATGTAGCCGTCTCTTACCATCTACATGTAGTGGTTGTAAACCGGTGAGCGGACATGATCAGGATAAGTATAGTGATAGGGTAGTAGGGGTCAGTGGGTGTCAGTAGGTCATTGAAAGGGTGGGGCTTCCAGGTGGGCTTTACAGGAGGGGTGGCAGATGTTGGTGAATGGGATGGGGGATAGGGTTAGCG
>JABCKT010006814.1:0-16891 GCA_018858115.1 Tephrocybe rancida | reverse complement strand
ACCCAGAAAAGGACTGAGAGTTGCATCCTAACATCACAGAGATCAAGGTGCAATAATAACTTCATACATCTTTGTCTCGCTCCTCGAGTCCTTTTGGCACTAAAGGATCGACATCGCCCCCATCACCAGCTCGGCCACTTCTGGGCAAACTATTCGGAAGACGTGCATCATTGGAGACTCTGCCGAAACACGCCTTGCCTAGTCGAAGCACGCGCTCGATGACCACGGCCCACTGCTTCGAGGTGGCATGATTTTGTTGAGCACGCCGAGGAGACGTAGAAATTGGAAGCCTGCTTTGGGACTGAGATGTAGGTAAGACGCCTTGAATAGGTAAGAGTATAATATAAATACGAGAATGACATTAAGGAAAACACGAATATTTACCTTGAGGAAAAGGGCAGAGGGGTGCATTTGACGCAGTTCGCGCGTTCAGATTCTTATTGGCGTCCTCAACTAGCAATACAAGGAAGACAGCGGCGCAAGACGAAACAAGTCGATGTTTAACATTGAAGGAAAAGAGGTATCATCGGATAGCGGAAAAGTTGTAGAAACACATAGACCACAGAGTCACCGTGTGCCCCCCTTATCGTCATCGACTCCGGTACCATACGACGATATCTGAAGGCAGGACAATCAAATGATAATTCAAGTGGGAGATCCATTTTTGCTTTATCCCAGGTATATCCTCGCATGCGGGTATGGGGAAAACTTTAATAGCGACTCCTGCTGGCGGTCCCGTCAAATTTTGTCTCGATATTGAGAATTGAGACGAAATATACATTGAGCCAGCAGAGCCTTCAATAAGTCGGGCGTTGTTTGAGTACCAGTGCAATGATGGGCGGCGCAGACCATTGCCTCATTGTTCATAGTGGGAGTGGGTGGAGGGATTAAGTGCTAGTGTCGCTTCTTTCTTCAGGCCTCAGGAAGCAGCTGGGAGGCAGAAGACCTAGAGATGGCGGCAAAGAAACAATTGAGCTCGTCGCGTCTCGGTAATTACCGAGGCACCTTGACGATGGTCAGAACAACGACGACAACTTAATTCAGCGTCACACAGCATCAACTTGATAATCTCATGTTTGTTATAAACACACCTCTGATAGCTCAGGACCTCGTCATCCAAGACGTCTCGACGCCAGAAAGGCAAACCATGGATGCCGCAACAGCCGTAATAACTCTAGCAAGCTGCCTCATTCGTCTCGTTCAAGAGCCCAAACGCACGATTGATACGTAAGGTTTGTCCCCTAATCTCTATCAATTGTGTATGTATCTGAACATGATTTTTTTTTCCCTTTCGTAGTCGTAGATCCCACAAAACCGACGGAAAGCACACAAACTATCTGACGAGTTACTCGAAGGCTTACTCGAAAATTTATCTACAAGGTCTGCTAGAAAAAACCCTTGATGAGATTGACGCCGCGTTGGCGAGTTTATTGAGGTATATCATATAAATATTAGCACCGCCAGTGACTAAATTTACTTCCAATAGGAAAACAAAATCGGTACAAGAACGATGTGAACAGCTCTTCGCGCCCCCGAACCAGAAAGGATGGCGCAAGATAGGCGCTGCTGTAAAGGCCTGGCGGGATTGTGACAAAGTCAAGGAAGAGATCGTGGTACTCAAGGGCTTTGTGAAATGGTGTTACCGGAGATTTTCAGTGCGTGAAGATCCGCAAACCAGCTATATCCTTGGATCGACAAAATATTGATTCTAGATAATGGCTACTGCACTTTTGGAGCAGCCTGAAACCAGATTGCTGTGACGACAACAAGGATAGAGAGGACGATGATCCACATTCACGAAAACCAAGCCATGATGTTCGGACACATGGAACGCGTTTTAATGACGTCACCAGGCCCAGGACTCGCAAACAGCAATTCCACGCTACTCATCCATCCTCAGAGGTTGTCAGTGCACTCTGCCTGGATCTGCAAGTTTGTCCATGAGCTCTCCGCCCCAAAATCTTTGCAAAGGAGCAGCCCACAGGACGCTACCTCCTCCCATTCAATTTACCCAGCGATGTGGCAGATTATGCGCACCGTGATGTTATCGTGCTGGCCATGCGAATCATCAAGCTGTTGAGGGGCAAGGATGCTTTAGTGATGATCGAACTTGCTATCAAGTTGGATGGCCTGGAAGTGTATTTAGACGCGAAGACGATCGGGTAATGGACTGTCGAAATGTATAGGGCTTTGGTGGCCTCCCAGCCAGCCGTTGATTCTCCATACTTGTCACTATCCTTGCGGAACCTCTCGTTGCAAATTCACGCCCACCGTAAAGGCGCCGTCAAGAATCTAGAGCTTGATCGTCGTCAGGTGCAGATGCACTTGCCACCTCGCTGGCGGTTGTCGGATCTTACCGTATATTGGAGTGCGTTACCAGGATTGGATGTCGAGAAAGGCCTGGAGGTAGTAAGTGAAGCTGCTACCATTTGTGATCCCAGGATTATTGATATATCTATCTACTGTACAATAAATTGGATTTTGTGAGTTTTGAGCGTCACATCCGGTGCGGTTCTTGCGAGTCTTAGTTTTAGGGTACAATGTAAAGTCAGGTATGATCTGGTTCAGAATCTATATCTACCCACTACGACGGGTACCCTCGTAGATAGGAGAGGAGTCAAGAACTCACAACGGTTACGTGGACTGGTTGAAGGCCGTGGGGGGCACGTATTGAGTGCGGTTAAACGCATCCGAGTCGGAGGCAGAGACATGATAGTGTATAAAGTCAATAATACTAGCCATGATCCGTGGTACAGCGCACCACTGCACAAGCAATGCCACGCGTAAAGGCGCCGCTCGCCGGATTGAACAATTCTCAAAAAGGCAGGCGCAAACAGGTAACACCTGGACCGTCATGCTGCGACACGAGATCTTCCCGTACCCTTTTGGTTGCTGAACTACGACACGAGAACCAGTTTAATCGGTAGCCTGTCGACTTGAGGGGTGGTATCTGGCCATTTAATCCTGGAGTCCATCCTGAGCCATCCGTAGATATAATGACCGTCGGATTCTTACCAAACACCACTCCTCTTCCGCCAGTGGCCGACAACAACAAACACCAGTGGCGCTATCCGTGATCAGCCAGTTTGACACGAAGACCGTCGAGGTAATGTCACTTGTCGTTTGCTCATTGCTTAGGTACTGACCGTGGATAGGTTTCGGTCTCTCTGATTACAGTAACAAGGTATCACGCTATGCGATGAATGGGATGCAGTGGCACATCGACGGATGGTGGTCTCATAGGGGTTGCCGTAGGCATCCTCTTTGTACCCGGGAGGGCAGGCGCGTTGGGCTTCGTCCTTTGCTCCTCCGCAGATAGGTTCCAAACGACACATTGTGGACACCGATGATCACTCATAGAACTAGCTGCTCCCACTCGTTTCCCTGTCCGTTACGAAGGTACCGGTCCCGGGTTGGTGGAGATACGGCTGGCGGGAGAGAATGAAATTTCTTCAAGATAAGTGAGGAAAAGAGATAGTGAATACCATTGTGCTACTTATTGTTTTCATCTGCTAGCATGTTTCCTTGTGCCACCTTCTCTTCATGTATCACTTGCATCACAGCAGTTGCAGGGATCGTCTTCCAATCATGCGCATCCGTACTGTACCTTCGGAAATCAGTACCCGCAGCCAGAACATGCATGTGGAGATGCCCCACGCTCGCATGCGGCGTTGCATGGAAACCAAAGATAAAATCATTGGTGTTCAATGTCTCGAGCCTGCACAGCATGTCGTTTGTCGACTTCCGAATGATGTCCTGCATCATAACTTCGTATTCGGCACTCACGGTAGCTGCCATCGTCTGATCTTGCATATCTTCAAGACCCTTGATAACTTCCGAGGTACGTAGATCAACAGCATGTTGGATCCTACGTGCGGTCTGTTGGACTGCATCGGGTTGCGACCAGAATCTCCCGAAGTGGGAGATCATTTCTTCAATGAGCGATATGTCGTCCAAAGAGACGACGTTGTACACTGCAGGAAGCGACCGCTCAGAAATGGCCCCGTCGATTTCGGTGAGAGGCCCAACAACGTACCTTTATGCTTCGGAATGACCATGAGGTGGACGAATGACATTCCTGCAGAGGTATATCTATCTCTTGGGGTTGTGGAAGGGTCCCATTTAGCACTATACTGGCGTACATCATGGCTTGACCGATTCGCGATGATCAGGGATAGCTCGCTAGACGATAGCACGCAGTCTTTGGGGTAGTGTGCAATAAAATTCTGGAATCAGAAAGGGGAGACGCCAGACATCAACATGAATAACTGGATATGAAGGAACAGACTAGCGTACTGTGAAAAACGCATCAGATCTGTTATACGGGACCCCTCCGCCAGCGGAAGTATCCCCAACTATTTGGTCGGGCACTAGACCTGGTCTGCAAGCAATAGAGTCATGTAGAGTGAGTTACAATCCAAGAGACATACAGCGCTGTGTAGTCATGAGAATCGTCACAACGGTGGTATGCATCTAGGTCAACCTGAGCCACAGGGTTGAGCCTGAACGATGTCCGGCAGTCGGAAAATAATTTCTTGAGCCTAGAATATTGAGGCTCTAACATAAGGATTTTGAGTGATGGCGGTGAGGACATTCGACATTCAAGGTGAACGAAGGAGTCGAGCCTTTGGTTTATATATAGTGACAGAATTGTTCTACAGTGCCCTTCACCGGCTGTTGCCGGGCCTTCACTTTCAAGTTACCCGCGCGTGGCGCCCACGCACCGCTCGCTCTGTCGACTCTCGCGAATTCCGGAGCATCACACCATACAACCACCATCACAGCTACTCTGTGCTATAACAACGTATACCTTCTGTAAATTTCCCCTTCACAGTGACGTTGCAATGTCATCAAAATTCGAAAATTATAGTCTGCCACTCGTTCGTGCGCCGACCAGGAGTGAGACCCAGCACTCAGCCTCAGGCTCCTCCTGCACCCCCTTTTTCGCAGATCCATGGAGCTACTCCAGGTAATGCAATGGTCTTAGTCTCCGTCACCACATGATTGACATTTCAGGAACCTGTGGCAGTGATTAGATCAAGGCATTGTTTTCAAGTTTCAACAATAACAACACAAGGATAAACCTTCTACGTACCATTGTACCAACCAACCATTGCCAAAGCTCATTCATACTTTCCCCACAAGCAGTCCCGTCATCTCAATTACTAATTGCTACGAAGATACTCATTACGTGTGCCCAGCCACCCTGAAAAAAATTGCAACGTTGCTAATAGATAACCTAGGCATCGCTACACACCAACGTTCGGTAGTATTGAAGTAGACTTATACGCTTTTACTTGTCACACGTGGTTAGTGCATCTTCTTTTCTACACCAAATATCGAGAAGAATTATCTGAAACCTATCCATCAGTTCCTGTCCTTCCGCTGTACCGATGAAGATTCCCTTTCAGCATTCAAAATTCACCCTGGATGTGTCTGGGATCATAGGCTTCTTCGGCGGTGAAGAAGCCTTCACAGCCATGTCTAGTGTGCACCTTGTCCAGGGTAGACGATGGCTGGGATGGTACAATTCCCCTGGAAGTTATTATGTCGCCAAAAAGTATGGAGTTCTTGCTCGATCCAAGATTTGGGACGGGCTGTACCCTGGAATAGGTGTTGACCCCACAACGATGCTGGAATTGGATGGAAACATTGGACCTCGTTATGTGGGTGCGCATTCCGGAACGCGCATGAACATCACAGGACACCTCGCATATCTATTGATGGAACATTGTAGCAAATCTGAACCCACAACTCTCAATTTGGGGAAATCGCACCTCAGTATCATAATCTTGCCGGAATCCGAGCCTAAAGATATTATCTGTCTGCCTCCCTCGCCTTTCGACCCTATCGCCATTGTTCCAATATGTGTCAGTATAGGGAGCGCTGTGGTTTGCGCAATTTTCGGAGATTGGTATTGTTTCGCCATGGTTATGTTGGGGGTCGTCTGCAATGGGCTGTCATGCTATGTTATTGGTTCAGGAACGCTCGAGTTCAAGCCACCAGGATCTTCCCAGTACTCTCCACCGGGCGATGGCGTTCTCTTCAACTCATCAGGATCACGGGTCATGGTGGTCAAAGGGTCTGAAAGAGCTGTTACCAGGATCACGAGAGGAAAGTTCAACCTCCGTTACGCGAGTGCGACAAAGTACCATGATATCGGCTTCATCTCTCTAGCTCTTACGACACAGTTCCTCCTCCAGCTCTTCATTATACCCCAAGGTCAGCTTTTTGGGCAGATCATGTTTCTGTCCTCGCTTGGCGTTTCTTGGATGTTCAATGCGTATTTGGCTTCAATGGACAGGCGAGACTTGCAGAAGAAAATTTTGATGACCGCCATACTTGGAAACCCCAGGCTGGATACCGTAGGACTTCCGAAGTGGACGTCGCTCGTAGTTTTTGCGGCCGTGTGCCTGGAAGCCACTCCCGAAGCTACCAGAGCCATCCTGGACGAGATGATTCCGAATAACACAAAGGTTTGGGAGAGACTCAAGGCAACAGTTGCAGAAGCTCAGGGAGAAACGTTCGTGAACCAACCGAATTTGGATGGCCTCAATAAACAAGAAATAGGACTGTTATGGGACATGCTTGAGCAGGCGAGAATCGGGTACGAAGAAGCCAAGCGGTACACCATCAGCCTACGACAAGTGAGCCCTGCGCAGAAAGAGACAGTATAGCTGGTTATTGGAACTCAAGATGGCTTTGGCATTTGCAGCACAGCGCCATAGCGACTCTCTCCCGCATGTCTTTTTACACCTTTTTCGCTTTTCTTTACATCTCATCTTCTCCGTCTTATGCTAGGGTAGAAGGTGCAAATGTTGATTAACGTTGATACAAACATGGTCCTAACTATGCAGTCCATCATCATGCAGCCGCACTGCCTTGAGATCGACTACTCGAAAAACCCTCGAGCTCCGGAAAAGGCAGAGTAATTCAGCGAACACCAGGCATGAATTCGACGGAAAAGTAATTCCAGTCAACGTTATTCCCATGTTGATGACCTGCCAAAGCAGCAAACGGGTTTTCATCGGGTATGACCAAGTAACAGCTGCCGTTCGATGTAATAGTGCTTGAGGTGCTCCAAAATGATCTCTGCCTCTTTCGAGAAGAGTGAGGGTATATTGGAACTGCATGTCCTGCATGTCCGTGTTCTATGATTGAAAGACACATCAACTAATGAAAGAGCGATGACAAGTAGACGACCAACCTATTCAAGTTGATGGGAAAAGTGGAACGGGAAGGAAAACTAGTGAGAACACTCCCGAAGCACCTGAAGTTTTCCTCGGATTGCTGGCGTTCTTATAGGACTTGATTTTAGGAGACCTAAGCAGAGAAGTAATAAGTCGGCAACGATGGTAGCTTGTGTGAGTTAGGCGTCTGCATGGCAGTGTCGAGTCATGATGGATGAGCCACAAAATTTTCATTTAATCCCTGGAACCTTGAAGCTAATTTCTTGCACAAGTTGCATAAATCTTCATCAGTTGAGGTCCCCGTTCAAACCCATTCGCATCTCGCAAAGTGAAACTCGTATAAATACCTCTGGAGCTTCATATGGGAGCACAGCCGCTCGTATCGTGTAGTGGCTTGCGTTGTATCGTCCATTATTGGCCCTTGAATCACTAGTTTCAGTATTCATGCCAGTGATAATAGGGTCACGTACTCACATCATAACAGCGAGGATAAAAAAAATCAGATTTAAGCGAATATTTAACTTGGTGATTGGCGCCTGTGATTTGCCTGTGATCGACAACGATGATTGAAACATTCGATACACTCGGAGAAGACAGGTCATACCGCACTAATGAATTATCTCGCCTACAGGACACACTCCCTGGCGCGTAACGCCCTCGCCTACTTCACCCACACTGCCGCAGGCGTCTATCGTGAATAAGCCTACGGGCAAAGCTTCATGGCAACATCCTCTACGAGCTCCCGCACACCCTTCTTTGTAACCCCCTCCTCCCCGCATCCGCCCTTTGCCAGTTTCCGCTTGAGCACGTCCCGAGCCTGCAGAACTTCTAGCAACGGCGACACCTGGCTCTCATACACCGGTGAAAGTCGCAGGAGGAATGCGAGCGATGCCGTAAGACGATGAACTGTAAGGTTTACATAGGTGATTGTTAGTCGCAAGTACTCAACAACGGGATAGACAACAAGTGACTTACCAACTTCCTCACTGCTAACTTCCCTCCAACGCCTCTACCACAGCACTAACCATCTCCACCTCTCACTCCTTGTCCTCCTGTACATTCGTCCCAGCGCCCTTAACCCTATCCACCCTCCCCTTCTGCAAATACGCCGCAACATTAAACGCAAGGCTCGCTACCGCCGTGCGTACCGCGCCATCCGAATGCAACAAGCTAGGAACAACAACCGCCGCCAGCTTCACGCGCGCCGCCAAGAAGAGCGCCCGTGCCAGGATGGGCATGGCAAATGTGTTGGAGAGCAGGCGCAGCGTCATTGAGGAGGTAGTTGCACGAGTTTGCGGCAGGGTCTGGGTCCGTGAGTGCGTGAGTGGCTTCGGAGATGGAGATGGAGAAGGGGTTGGAGGGCGCGGAGGCCGGAGAGGCCCAGGTGCCCGCGGCGGTGTTGAGCAGGGCGAGGTACCAGAGGTCTACGAGGGGGAAGAGAGACGGGGTGAGGAATGCGGATGCCGGGCAGCGGTGGATTGGCTTCATGACGTTAGGATCGCTGGCGTCGCGAGAAGCGGGAATTAAGATAGGGAGCGACGATCCCCGTGAGAACTTGCTTGACTTGGGCAGGTTTCTGGGGAATCGAGACTGGCCATGGGGCAGAGTCGATGAAGGAGGGTAGTTTGGAAAGGACAGTGTCTGTTGCAGACCTATGAATAATATCGAGTTGCGGCCTTAAACTTTAAATCCTAAGCTTTTGCAATCTGGGCCCATAACATAGCAGTTCGCAATTTGCGGGGGATCCTGAGGTCGTGAGGTCGAGGGCGCTTTGTAAAGCTGGTAAAATTGTTTATGATAGTGTTGTGCAGGAATGAAGCTTAAGCTTGCTACACTAGCACCGTCGATCGGGACTTTAATATATCTCCAAGCTGCCCTTGAAATTTTTGGCACAACGACCTGAAATTATCCAGGACCAGAAGACCCTTGGGGTTTTTCTGTCGAGATTACGTGCGGGGGAACAAGAGTACTTATGATCCCGACGCAATTGGTATCGGCCATGTATACCAGAAAGTATGATCAAATGTCGACCCAACAATGTTTTTGTACCAGGTCTTCTTTGGGTCGTGGCACCAGCTGCTCTAGATGAATACAGGCCTTGGGGTTCTGGGTGGTATATACAAATGTCAAGGTATATAGAACGCGACAGCGACTCAGATAGCCCCGCGCTAATGCACTTCCCTAGTTATCTGTGCCAGAAGCGATTCTGCCACCGCATTCCACGGCCGAATATTACACTCAAACGGATGAGGATGGCTTTAAACCCCTGTTAGCAAACCAACTCAAGCGATAACAGAAAAGAAGACCGACCTTGTTACACCCAAAGTAAACTTAAGCTCCGACGTGACCTTCCCATCCTCCCCAACCGCTTTTGAGATAGACAGAATAGTCAATATCGTGGCCATCGCCATCCACAGGCTGTCATCTGCGAGGTAGCGGCCGGGACACATCCTGTTCCAAAGCCATTTCAGTATCAGCGGTTAATGGAGAGCCAGTGGCTGGTTGACTCGCTTGCGCCCGACTCCGAAAGATACCATAGGATGCGGCTCTCCACGGCCCAGAGGTTTTAGTAGGAAGCGGTCGGGATTGAAAGTGAAGGGCTCATGATAGACGGACTCGTTTAATGTTATTCCTCTAAAGGCCACGATCAGTCAGATCATACGAGAAGTGCGGTACACCTAATTCAAGTACATTACATATTAGTCAGATCCTCGATAGAAGAGCACCGGGAGTACAAACCCAACGGAACAGTGGGATGCCATCTGGCGCACTTTGATCAACCACCCCGTCTGACCACGCAAGATAAATGAACGCGCCTCTGCGTCTCCTGCAAGAGACATTCAACACATGGAAGCGAGTCCCGATCACTGAACTCGGGTAACCGACCCCCAATCGCTCTATCAAGTTCCTCTTGAGCTTTGATCTAACATTCTGGGTGAAGAAACAGCGCGAAGATGAATATGGACAAAGTTGACGAGGTCTTTGGGACGGAACCCATCGTAAATTCCACATACACCAAGATCGAAGAATACGCACCGTTTCTACGCCAGTGCGACATAAGTAATGGGCGAAGCGCTCTGGAAATGTTCAATGATGACTCCAGGTTCGATTTCCTCGCTCTGAAGCTCCTCAAGCTGCATCGCCAAAAATGAAGGCTTCGCAGTACCATTTTCCTGACCTACTCGTCAATTATGATCTTACTACCCAGCGGAAAGAGAACCACAAACCAACTGCCTCTTAACATCCGCATACGCGGACTCATACAGCTGCCGAACAAAATGGCCTGCCTCTCTGGCGCGATTCGCATAGTATGTACCAGGGAACCACGTCGGGAAGTGTTGCACTAGTGAAACAGCATACGTTATCATCACATGGTCTGTTTGGGTTGGAGTTGGAAATAAGTTAAACGATGCTCTGGAACATAGTGGGTGGATGGAGTAATAATGCAGACAAAACATATATGTACGTGAGGGTCATGGCGCAGGAGCGAGGATCTTCTCAATGTGGTCGTCAGAATACAAGCGTTGTAACACATCATATTCTTCTTGTGTCGGAAGCAGGGTCGGGTTCTCCAATCGGCGAAGGAAAAGCTGAGTGCAAGTAAATTGATCGTCGGGTGAGGGTGCTGGGGCATCAGAGCTTGCAAATTGCTGCAATAATTCTTCAAATGCCTGACGTGCATCTTCAACTTTCCCCAACTTGGCCCACGCTAATCCCATTCCCTGAAGAGCATCAGGCGATGGTGGTAACCCCAAAGACTTCCGAATCTCGAGGCAGCGAAGGCACGACCTGAGAGAACCTTCAAAGTCCCCGCGTGCAGAAAGGATTTTTCCAATACGATCGTGCAAGTAAGCACACCCCCGGCCACCGCCAATGCGGCTGGAACCCTCCAGTGCAGAAGCTGCATAAGCATATGCCAAGTCGTACTGTCCCATATGGTAGTGGACCCACGAAATTACTTTTGAGCATTCAGCATGGTAATACCAATCCTTGGCCCAGGCAAGCACTGGTTCAGCCTGCGTCAAGAGATCAAGGGCAGTGGGAAAGTTCCTATACATAAAGTGCAAGCGCGCAAGGTAAATGAGGCAGCATGCAGCAAGAGCCTCGTCATCGATGGCCTTGCAGTCGGCCTGTGCATCCACGATAATTTCTTGGCATCTTTTGAATGTCCCAACGGCCTGGCTTTGAATCGCATGAGCAAGTCCGAGGCGGCAATTAGCGGCCCTCTTTCTATCTGAAGCAGATAAGAAATGGCCGAGGGCCGCTTCAAGTTGTTTATGGGCCTTGTCGTACTGATTCACCAGCAAAAGGGAATCTCCATAGCAGAAGAGAAGGTCGCCTTGGAGAATGTTGTCATCAATGTGGCGCGCGAGGTACAGTGCACGCTCAATAACGTTGACTCTTGCACTGTGATGCTGCTGGTGTCTTGCCAGTAACAAGAAACCATCTCGGATGACACGTAACAAGAAACCATCTTGGGTCGCATGAATCTCCGGAATCGTGAGAAGGACAGCCTCGAGATTTCCTTCTTCTGTGGACATGGCGGCACTGTGTGATTTGTAGAGTTCGTCGTTGATGTCAGAGGCATGTGCCTCAAGGAATTGGCACGCGGATTCAATCATCGACATCCTAACCCGCTTCGAGAAACGGGAGTCATGAAGAATATAGCGTTGGATGACAGGTAGAACGGAGAGAGTGGAACCGTTTTGCTCCACCAACGACATGTCTTTGAGAACACCTAATCCGCCGATCAAATCTCTTGCCCACCATTTGAAAAGTGTCTCGTACGAAGTGCCAGCAGGCAGCATTGCAATCGTGCACAAGAGTTCAAATGCTTCGGGGTGAGCGGCCATGCGAGGGCTGTTCACCGACAGCCCTATGCAAACGTCCATGCTTGTCTTAGTGTCCAACCTTTGTCCCATCACAGCCATGCCGAGAGCTTTGTACTTCTCAGCAACGTCCTCTGCAGACAGGCCCGTCGATGCTGCAAACTTGGCCATCAACATAACGGTAAGGGGCATATGGCCTATCAACTCGAGCAGATCTGGGATCCCAAGGCCTTCGTTGCCCTTAGGGTGCCATGAGATGTAAATGTCGCGAGCGGCTGTAGCATCAACAGCACGAAGATCGACACAATGCCATGGAAGGTCTTCACAAGGTGGCGATAGCGACCTTATTGTGACGAAGAGTGTTACGTGAGGGATTCGGTTGATGTCGCGAATAACCTGTTCGACCTCCGACTGGCCTTCGGCGGCACTCCAGGGAGTCTC
The DNA here is from genome assembly GCA_018858115.1 of Tephrocybe rancida. Taxonomy (NCBI): domain Eukaryota; kingdom Fungi; phylum Basidiomycota; class Agaricomycetes; order Agaricales; family Lyophyllaceae; genus Tephrocybe; species Tephrocybe rancida. The sequence goes on along the minus strand of JABCKT010006814.1, from coordinate 4,431 downwards.
GAAGTTGTCGAGCACAAGGACAATGGGTGGCGATGTCCTGAGTACCGAGAGGATGTCACTGAGGGGGTTCCCCGATTTGGTGGAAATGCCTAACGATGCACAGAGGGTGTCGATAAGGAGGGCAGTGGATGGTGCCTTCACACAAGGCACCCAGACACGGAGGTGTTCCGCGAAACGAGCCTCCACATCGGGATGATTCATCACAGCGAGCGACGTCGATGTCTTGCCCATGCCCCCCGGCCCAAGGAGGCAGATGTGTCGTCGGGAGCCTCCAACGAGGACGCCAACAAGTTCAGCGACGAGAGTGTCGCGGCCGTGAAATATGTTTGTGTTAGCTGGTATCAAAGCCCGCGTTGGGGAGAAGCTCATATCTGACGGCAAGACTTGGGCGAGCACCGCCTTTACGTCAACCATCGACAGTTGATTATCAGCCACCGAGGTGTGATCCTCGTTGAGTCTTTGAGTGTTCTGTTGTTGCTGAGCGTAGAACGTTGCAATTTGTTGTTCCAATTTAGGAATCACGTCGGTGTGCTCTATGTTGTGGGCCAGCTAGAGGAGGGTAATTAGGCTGGCAACAGCATTGTAGGAAGGATAACATTACCTCAAAACTCTCGAGGGAAGTGTCTAATCTTGTAACACACCGGCGAACCTTATTGTTATTTAGGCTTTTGCAAAGAAAGAGTAGAAATTGGTGCTGGGAGGCGATTTCATTCAGCTGCGCCTCTATGATATGAAATTCTCTGAAATCTCGGCTTCAGCAGGCACATCACGCTAGGCGTAACATCGAAACACACGAACCTTTGCAGTATTGTGATGCCCTGAATCATTTGTGCCCGAATTTCGCCTTCTTTCTTTCCCTTGAGCTCGTTGACCAACGTAAGCACGAGTGCTTTAATCCGGAGCTTGAGTTCTTGAGCCTGTTCAAGAGTTGCATGGCCTTCCTGGAAGATTATTCACCAAACAATTTCAGAGATCAAGGCACATTACTTACTTCGCAAGTCTTTATGATTTTTAGAGCAAGCTTTACAACTATACCAACACCGGGGACAGGGACAGCTTCCGCGACAGCCTCTAGGATGGTGAGGAATCCCTTTGCAGTCTCGCCGGCGTATTCCCCGGGCATCGGTTTTTCTACCTTGTTGACGTTGGCTGTGGGATCTTTACGTTCCTATCGGGGACGGATGCGTGGTGTTAGGCGGCACACGACTAAAAGCGACACGCATTACTCACCCCCTCCGGACCTTCAGTGAAGTCGACGTCCCGGACTGCTGAAAATGGGGACCACGGGAAATGCATTGGTACAGCAGTGAAGTGAAAGCTGGAGAAAGCTGTGAAAGCTGGTGAAAGTCATAAAAGCTGGTGAAAGCTATGAAAGCTGGTGAAAGCTATGAAAGTTGGTGGGGGCTATGAAAGCTGGTTGGGGCTATGAAAGCTGGTGAAAGCTATGAAAGCTGTGATTTGTCGACCTGAACGTTCAATTCTGTGTGTGAAATCATGTCGAAGTGATGCATTGGTGCCAGCGGCAGTGTTTTTAGACAGATCAAGCGGCACCACCATCAGCATTATTTTGGTTGATTGCACTGACATCCCATGGGAAGGAGTATCCCAAGAGAGTCAACAACACTAAGAAAAGGACTGAGAGTTGCTCCAAAATATCACAGAGCATCTGCTGCAATAATAGCCTCATACACTTTTGTCTCGCTACTGAGGGGTCGACATCGTCCCCTCGTCTCCTTCACCAGCTTGCCCCCTTCCAGACAGAAGAAAAAAGCATTCCTGGAGCTCACTCCCGACGCATCATCGGAGACGCTGCCGAAACACGTCTCGCCTAGTGAGAGCATGCGCTCAATGACCACGGCCTACTGCTTCGAGGTATTGCGAGATAAAGAACCATGCGAGGTGCAGAAATTGTAGAGAGGAGGTAAGCACGGTGTGGAGAAAGTGCGAGAGGTGGCATGGTTTCGAGAAGCATATCGATGATCTGAATGTTGAGCTGGGGCTTGGTGTCGGGTGGACGAGGCTCATGTCATGTAGATGGACTCGTGTCGAAGGGCTCAGGTGCGGAGGCGGAGATGATGTGTGATTGGATATGGAAGCAGAAGAAGTACAATTCCTCAGGTAAGAGATACGCCGCAATCGGTTTCATTGGGTTATTGATGCTTGGCCACGGATGTAACATCTCGTTCCCCTCGAGAATGCGCTTCCCTTGCTTACTTGTGGTGTCCGCCTACGGTCCGTGTGTGAGCTGACCCCTCGATTGTAGCACCACCAGACTTTAGATGTTTCCTTGGGCGCGCCATCCCTCCACTCGCCATCCAAATCCGACTCCTTCTTCGACATGTTCAGCACCGATCCCTTTTTGGAGAAAAGAAAATATCGATATCGATATCGACAGGCATGTCGCCTCCGTAACCTGGGTCAATGTGAACCTTCCGGTGTGAGGGGACCACTGGTGGAATGCACTTGGGGTAATAACCTTAGTAGAAGGACCACTGGCATCGGATTGAATGTTTGAAGTTGGGTTTGAGAAAGATCGGAGATGCTGGGCGTAACGTAGACGTTGATATTTGAAACCTGCTTTGGGATTGAGAGGGTAGACGTTATGTTTTTGGGTCAAGAAGGAAAGTCACCTGGAATAGAGAGTAAGTAAGAGAACGAAAATGTCGGGTAAGACAAAAACATAAGTATTTACCTTCAGGGAAGGGCAGAGGGTCGCATTTTACGGAGTCCACAAGTTCAGATTCATGTTGGCGTCCTTAACGAGCAGTGCAAGAGCAATAGCGGCGTAAGACGGGATAAGTCGATTTTCAACACGTTCCAGGGAGAGGTTCATGGTCGTCAGCTAGGCGGATCGTTGCTGGCGCAGGGCGACGTGAATGGTAATGACGCATCCACGGAATATCAACGGAGGCCAACCACCAAATTGAATGAACTTCGAACCTGCGTGAAACCTTTCAAAAGGGACCAATCTCCGCTGGCCCGATTTAAATTCGGGTCAACTGTCGATATCGCATGACGAAAATTTGCGGGACCGCCAGCGGGATTTGCTATTGAAGTTCGACCCATGCTGAGGGCGAGGATGAACCAAAATTGGTTTCCCATTGCACTGGCCATCCGGATCCTGCTTGCGAAGGCCTGAGAGTTCCGTTCTGTCTTCGGATATCGTCGTTTGGTACTGGTCTCAATGGCGATAGCCTATAGGAAAACACATATCCGATGGCCAAGTTATCCGGAGGGAGAAGGGCTCGTTTATGTGAAACCGGTGTTGCCGGTATAATCATGCCTCGTCAATTCTATGCACGCGGGCTCTGGCACTTGAGACCGGACGAGGAACAACAGTGCGAAAACAGTAAGAATGGGATCTTGGATATAGGTCGTTCGAACTTTGATACCACCCTGAAACATGTCAGAACTTCGTCAGAAAACAGGACGGCTAAACTTACAGAAACACATACTTTCACCACATTCAATACTTAGTCAACTCAGGTGGGGCGAAGATTTGTGCAGGGCAGGCGTTGTTTAGGTACTAGTGCAATGCTGGGCACCCGGGCGGTGCGGACCACTGAACGTTTCACTGTTCATTATGGGAGGGGGAGAGCCACTTGCATGGGGCAGCTGTGGATGACGGGAGAAGCGCGTCGTTCTACAGGAAGCAGCTGGTAGGTGGAGGAGAGGGAGTCGGTGAAGAGCTCTCGTTAAATTGCCGAGGCAACTTCAGGACGGCCAGAACAATGACGTCGACGAGTCCGTTCACGGTGCGTTGAGGGGGGGCGGTACGCAGCTCGCTTGCTCTTCCGCTCGCTTGATCTATTAACAAGTCGCCAGTCATTATACATCACTCTCGCCTGAGCGCTGAACATCGAACCGGGATGTTGACCCTCTCGCCCGATAACAAAGAAAAGAAGAGGAGGCACAAGCCCCGAATAGAATAAATACTGTAAGCACTACCTGAAATGAATAGACAAGAAGTTAAATGAAACACGACAGCCAGGGAAAGAAGGAAGAAGGGAAAGAGGCGAACGAACTTGAACACATCTGGTATAAAAGATGAAAATAAGGTGCAACACGAAGTGAGAATTGAGAAGAGAAAGAAAAAACGGACACCGAACCGAAGCAAGAGCAGGAGAGAAGGATAAACGGCCAGCCTCGTATGAGTAGTAGGAGAAAGAGGGATGGTTCGAACAAACACAAACAGAGTCGAATGGGTATGATCGCCTCGGGACGAAGAAAGACTTGAGAAGTGAGAAGAAAGATGAACATCGAGCTGGAAGGAATGAGGAATCAAAGTCGACATCGAAAATCAAAGAGAGAAGAGAACGAGAATGGGTGGGAGCAGAACAAGGAAGGATCGAATCTAGCATGAAAGAAGGATCGGAAACAAGAAGGGAAGAAGAAGAAAGCAACATCGAGCCAAAGATGATGATAAGCGAA
>JABCKT010006813.1:0-16958 GCA_018858115.1 Tephrocybe rancida | reverse complement strand
GCCGACCAAGCCGCCTGATATCATCACGATATTTCACACTCCGAGTCAGCACCGGTTCGACCCCCATCGTTAATCCTAGACTAACGCTACCTCAACCATGACATCAAACCCCTCAGGTCTTCCTCCTCCCCGCCATGATGTCAATTCAGTCGAAACAACCCGACCCCACCATGCAGGACGCCTACGTGGTCCTAAAAGATTTTATCTCGTGCCCCACGCATAACCGGGAGGACTGGTACACAAAGCCAACTTGAAGAAATATCTTGATAAGTGCGACCCCACCTGGCGTATGGCTGAGTGCGTGACTGGTCAATATATTGACGGTGCTCCCCTCTTGGTCGAAAAGATGGACGACGGAGAGGCGCTCCAGCAACCGGTCGATCTAAATGGTTTAGGGCAGGATGTTGGTTTTGAGAGAGAGTTTGTGATATTTGGCAGAGGAGCTCGAGGTCCATCTGTAAGTCCCACGTCCCACTTCTTCAGGTCAAGATCACAGCACTAATGCCACACGTAGCTGAGTTTACGCGATAATCATTACAGCCAGCCATTTTTCGTAATGATAGACGTCCTCGACTTCGCTTTGTTTTCTGCTGGTACCCGCGATCCTGGGCGTGCTTCCAACTTCTGTGAATCGCTGGGAAGTAGTAATTTGCAATCTTTGTCAGGTATTCATGGTGAATATATGACTTCAAGTGGCAAGCGCTCTGTGATCTGATCCCGTCAGATACAGACACGTCTTTGGACGTCACGCCCAATAACCTGTGCAGCCCCTTTCAAGTGATGCTGTGAAGGGCCAGAGGCAGATGTTCCTCTGCCAGTGTAACTGCGGGGCGCCTATTCACACCTCCACTCTCACCACATCCTCCACGCAATAACCAACCAACCTACTCCCCCATGTTCACCAAGGCCAGACACACCACCATCCACGGTGGAACGTTCACCCAGCACACACACCTCCTGACAAGCCACAGCAGCTCAGAACCCGGTGAGGACTCCCACATCATGCCTGCTTTTCGTGGCTTGTTAACTGACTATATTACCAGCCCTCTTTCAACTGCTTGAGCACTCCGCTCTTGGTGCTGCACACGATGTGCAGGCACATCCCCCGTGCCATCCTGGGACACCCGCCCTCCGCACCGTGTCCGATTGGATGTACTCCCCTCGCAGCAGTAAAAAGCCCGTGCTTTGGCTGCACGGCCCCTCTCAAGCGCTCAATTCCTCTATCGCAAAGCACATAGCAGACAAGTGCGCACAGCGAGGCGAGCTTGCTGCCAGCTTCTTCTTCAGCTCCGAGTCTGCACGCCCCAAGCAGAACGACATCACACATCTCGTCCCGACCCTTACTCTCCAGCTCGCACGCTCGCCTCTCCGCGGGTTCCAGCCAGGTCTACTGAAGGCCTTGCACGAGGACCCGTCCCCAATCCATCAACCTATTCCGACGCAGGTCGAGCGGCTGATAATGGAACCGCTGCAGGGTGTAACTTTCCCTGGGCCGCTCCTTGTCATCATCAACGGGCTAGACCAGTGCAAAGGCGAGGAGAATCAGCGCGAGGTGCTCACACAGCTCGCACGCATTGTACAGGAGCCACACAATCCGCTGCACTTCATCATTACCAGCACGAACGCGCCACATCTACGCCGTGCCTTTGATGCACCTGTTTTGAAAGCCGTCGGCACTAGTTCTTCGATCTTACCTCCCCAGATGTGCAAGGGAGAGCCACCTCAGATGGAACAGGTGATCGTTCAGGCCATAGCGCTGCCGTGGGCAGTCTCTGCGGGACTTGTAGAGGCGCTTAGTTGTTATATCACTACTACTTACTTGGCTGGGAGGCGCCAAGGAACACGCGTGGCGCTTAACAGTTTCGAATTCCGATTGGCACTGCCTTTATCAATCTTTTTTTTTTTGATCCAGCGCAACGTATAGTAGTCACAAAAGCGATGGATAAGCTGTAGCTATCTGCCAGCCAGTTGATCGCTAATCCCCACTCAAGCTTCAAGCTTTATTTATAGTTTAGTTTAATTTATCCTCTTTATATATCGGCAAGTATATCTGTTAACTTATAAGTATACCTTGAAGCAATAGCGGCTTCGCTACGCCTGCTACACCCATCTTGCACCCACAATGCTACTCTTTGTGTGTGGCACATAGAATATTGGGCCGACTGGGTCACGCAGATTTTGGATCAATCATGGCTTCGGTAAATTGCTTTGAACCGTGGGTGTCACTACACAGCACTTGAGTCTTGAAAAGGCTTGTTGCTTGCTATTGGACGTGTCTATCAAAAATTGACATCTTCGCAGCCTGCACATCTTTAGTGGTGCATTGGACGTAAGCGTCGTCTGTACATAACTGTCAACGAACATCATGATCAAGAGCGCACATTAAGTTGAGGCTTCCCACAGTCACAAAAGCACACGAAGGATTCAATTTACTGACCGTGGGATCGCACAAAGATGCACAACCTGAGAGGGCGACCAACACTGAGATTCGACGGGCTGCTTCAAGAGTCGGCGCGTCCCAGACGACGTCGACAAACGGAGTGGTGAGCATCAACAACTGAATATTTCGGTCCATAGTATATATAGATATTATACTTCCAGTCGGCGTGATAATCACATAGTATTTCAACTAGATCTTTCAAGCGATGGGATTTGTGCACCCGTGGACCACCTTCGTCCCATACTCGTACTAAGTAGACGAATTGCCCGCTCGGTCAACTGCCAGCTTGACATCATTTCCGAGCCAGCGTTGCTTCAAAACCTGACAGTGGGTTGAACGCATCTTGAGCAGTGTATTTCCCTACACATCGACGAGAGGCGGAGGAACAACCTGGGATGCAGGAGCGCCATGCCACCGCCTAGAAGGTTAGGACGACGACGGCGACGAAAACCGGAGACCTCTAACACGAGTTCGTGAATCTCCTGGCCCATCGCGAGTTGCAGCCTGCTCCAGCTGAAGAATAACGTATTGTCTCGGACCCCCGTCCGATGCCGTTAGACGACACCACATCCTCTCCAATTCCAACCTCCAGCCCCCACACGCCGGCCCCCAGCGCCGCGAGTCACGTATTGACGCAGGAGTCCGCGCACGAGAAGCGGACAAGATACGAAAACACATTCCCAAGCGAATAAGGAGGCGCTCTTCAAGTGCGAATCCGATGGAGGCAGTTGTCCGATGAGAGTTGATCGAGGATTCTGGGGGCTTGGAGCTGACTCTTGCATGTCTGGGAGGGGAGAATGTCGTGAATCGGAAGTTGGGGACGCTTGTTGGGCGTTCGGTGGGGATTGAGGAGGGTCCTGAGCAGTCAGATGAGGACTTGGGGTACTCGGCGGAGGAAGAAGACTAGAGGACAAGCAGCAGAAGCTATGGTACCGCGCCATGGACATCCTCGAGCACCTCAAAGACCACAAGGCCCCCTCCGAACTCATCGGCAGTTGGTGTTTGAGAGTTTGGCGAAGGGAGGGGATTGAGGCGGGGTTGTGGTTGTGGATTCGTATTCGTATGGCATGGCATGGCATATGTTACGGGCGAACTGTCGGGTGAAGTCGTAATGGGTGCATACACAGGGACAAGGTGGAGGAATCCGGGTATAGTTTCCGTCGTACACCAAAATACACCAAAACTCTATTCAATTCGGGTGGAGCGGCGATGGGATGTACGTTTGTACTAGCAGCGGGCGGTGGTGACCGGGAGCGTATGTCGGCATTTGCGGAGACAGCGAGTCGTGGACGGACGGACGGACACATGAAATCGATGAGCTGACGGCGTCTAGGTTATGAACGGTGAAGACGGCACGGGGGGATCCTGGAGGAGCGTACCGTAGGATCCGAGTGTACCGTAATACGTCTAAGGAGAGGCCGCCCCACATGTCCATCGATTCATTCAGTGACCCCACGTCAACGGCATCCAGGCCCAGCGCAGCACGCTCTGGACTCGGATATTCTCATACCAAAACCAGGTAGGGGAGCTATATCCGTACGCACATCAGAAGCCCAGAAGATGCGGCGTCAAGATAAGGATTAGATTTTCGCTCGACATGCGAAGACAGCGAATCGATGGAGGCAGTTGGCTCGAAGAAGGAAGTCCCTGAGGAACGTGCCGACGGATGGAATGAACCTCGGCGGTTCTATCGGATAATTGATTGCATCATCTATTGATCAACCTTCCCAAAGCGTCCAAACGCCCGAAAAACCTAGCATCATGATCGCCTCTATAAGATCTGAGACTTTTCTGACGTGACAGTCAATCCCCACCCACCTACCAATTACGATGGACTCTTTCTCAGAGCCATACACACGTCGAGGGGACGATATCTCCCTCCCCACTATACGAGCGGACATCGCAGCCCTCGAGGCGCAGCACAAAGCTTCCGGCATCCCGCTCTCTGGAAGGGTGATACACGTATGTCACTACTTGCCTGTTACTGCTACGCTGCACGCTCGCTCTTCCACTACCACGACTGAATCGAATGGGGTCCTGTCTCCGCCCCCGACGCCCCCGGCCGATGGGTCCCCACCGCCCAAGGTTGATGTAAAGATTGATCTAGACCCCGAGGTAGAGGAGGCGAAGTGGACCATCGCACCTAGATATGGACACGCGGCTATGATTTCGGGCATTCAGTCCCTCTCCGCTACGCACGAGCAGCTCATCGTCGGGTGGACGGGGGATATCCTCTCCGCCGCTTCTTCATCACCCACCTCGTCTTCCACCCCTTCCTCGGCCCCCCCCTCCTCCCAGCCTATCACCACGGAACACGTCAAAGCCGACGGGATCTCAACGAAGGACCGGGAGGCGATGGAGAAGGCGCTTGGGGCGTATCAGAATCAGGATTCCGAGGAGGGCGAGGGGAAGGGGAGGATTGGATACGTGCCGGTGTGGTTGGACGATAAGGTCGCGCATGGCCATTATGATGGGTATTGCAAGCAGAGTGCGTCCCATGTATTGTGTGTGCTACACAGGGAGCTAACGCGAGACACGTAGCGCTCTGGCCGCTCTTCCACTATCTCCTCTGGCAAGACGTGGCGACGGAGTACGCCTCCGCCGACGCGCATTACCCGTACTACGAGAGCGCCAACGCAGCGTTTGCGAGGAGGATCGCGGAGGTGTATCAACCTGGCGACCTTATCTGGGTGCATGATTATCATTTGTTGCTGCTCCCCCGGTGAGTGTTATCTCTTCTCTCTCCCCTATCCCTCTACCCTCTCCAACAATGTAAAGCTAATCTAACGCCCCCAGCCTCGTCCGCGAAGCGGTCCCCGACGCGGTCCTCGGTCTCTTCGTGCACACCCCCTTCCCATCCAGCGAGATATTCCGCTGTCTCCCCCGCAGGAAGGAGATACTCGACGGCATGCTCGGCGCGAATCTGATTTGTTTCCAGGTGCGTTCCCGTTTCCCTTTCCCGTCCCACCCTTTGTAACGGAGAGCTAACCCGTGTGCTCGCAGACATATTCCTACTCCCGGCACTTCGCCTCCACCTGCGTGCGCGTATGCGGGTACGAGTCCACCTCCTCCACCTCCTCTTCCACCTCCTCCACCTCCTGCCTCCCCTCCACCTCCTCCCCTACCCCCACACAGCCCGCGTGCCCCTCCATCGACTGCGAAGGCCGCGCCGTCAGCGTTATGCACTGCCCCGTCGGCGTCGACGCCGTGCGCGTAGGAAGAGACGTGCAGCGCCCGGGTATTAAGGACAAGTTGGAGGCGCTTAGACAGCTTTATGAGGGGAAGAAGATCGTCGTGGGGCGGGATAAGTTGGATGTTGTTAAGGGGGTGCTGCAGAAGGTTCGTGTCCTTTGTTATCAAAAGTTTTGGGAGTAGGAGGACGCTAATGCCGCCTGCAGCTGAGAGCATTCGAGAAGCTACTCCAAGACTACCCCGAGTGGATTGGCAAGGTCGTCATGATACAGGTTACGTCGCCTGCGCTTACGGATTCGCCCAAGCTGGAGAGAGTGGTGTCAGAGCTGGTGGCGCATATTAATGGCGAGTATGGGAGTTTGGATTTCATTCCGGTGCATCATTAGTAAGTGTTCGCTCCTACTCTTCCTTCTCTCGTCATTTCCTTTCGTTCCTTCTCACCACTACCCCACCACCCCATGCCCCGTACCCCGCCCAGTTACCCTCATCCTGACGCACGCTAACGCACATACACCCCACAGCCACCAAACCCTCAAGAAAGACGAATTCTACGCCCTCCTCAGCGTCGCCGACCTCGCCGTCATCACGCCCCTCCGCGACGGGATGAACACCACCTCCATGGAGTTCGTCATCGCCCAGAACAACGCCTCCTTTTCGGATGCGGAAGGAAAGGACGCGGGGGGGAAGCACTCGCCGCTGGTGCTGAGCGAATTCATGGGCATCAGCAAGAACATGGAGGACGCGCTGTTGGTTAATCCGTGGAACCTCGGTGTGCGTGCCCCCCCCCCCTCTCTCTATCTATATAAATACCGTTCAACTGATGTTGAGACCCACACACACAGGACGTAGCAGCCGCCATCAACACCGGTCTCCTCATGTCCCCCGCCGAGAAAGCCAGGCGGCAGGCAAACCTATACAAAGTCGTCACCACCCACACGTCGCACACCTGGGCTGCGGTCCTAGTAAAGGCGCTCCTGGGGCAGGTGGACGGGCAGGGCCAGGCGCGGAGTACCCCGTACATCGAGCGGGGGGAGCTCGTTAGGTGGTATGCGCATGCGGGGAGGGAGGGCGGCGGGAAGAGGCTGTTTTTGTTGGATTATGACGTGCGTTTCTGTTCTTTTTCCTTTCTCCTTTTGTGGCGCATCGGGGTGACGCTGACGCGATCTGGTTTTCAGGGCACGCTCGCGCCCATCGTCAAGACGCCGTCCATGGCCGTCCCCTCGCCTAGCACCCTCGAGGCGCTCGAGCGCCTCTCTGCGGATCCGAGGAATGTGGTGTATATTATTTCGGGGCGCGATGGCGCGTTTCTGGAGCAGCATTTGGGGCATTTGAGGAATGTTGGGTTTAGGTAAGCTTTCCCTTTCCCTTTCCCCCGCTCCGTTTCTCGTGTGTAGAAAGAAAAAGACATGCATGCTGATTGGGAGTTAGTGCGGAACACGGCGGCTTCGTGCGGGAGCGGGGGAGCGCGGAGTGGGTGAACTTTACGGAGAACTTGGATATGGAGTGGATGGGGGAGGTCCTGGAGATTTTTAAGTATTATACGGAGAGGACTGCGGGGAGCCATATTGAGATGAAGAAGAGCTCGGTTACGTGGCATTATCGAGGGAGTGATCCCGAGTGGGGGTGAGTCGCTGTTTCTTTCTTCTTTCTCGTTCTTTGGTGCCTTTGGAGAGAGGACGCTGATGCGGGTGGGATAGGTTGTTCCAGTGCAGACAGTGCCAGGATTTGCTGGAGAATAATTTGGTTAATAAGAGGCCGATTGAGGGTGCGCCATTTTCTTTTGAGGCTGGGGTTGAGGCTGATGCGTGGGCGCAGTACTCGTCGGGAAGAAGAACCTCGAGGTCAGGCCTATCGCGGTGAACAAGGTATGTTGCTTGCATGCTGCGAGATTAGGATCGTTCGCTGATAGTGGTACGTGTGTAGGGCGAGATCGTCAAGCGAATCCTCTACAAAAACCCCGACGCCGAATTCATCTTCTGCGCAGGCGACGACAAAACCGACGAAGACATGTTCCGCTCGCTCCTCCTCTTCCCCCCGGGGACCACCGAAGTGGTCATGCCTGCCCCGATGTCCGTCACCCTCGTCGAGGGCGACGCGCCCCCCGTCAAGCTCGCTATACGCTCCGAGGCAGTGTTCACCACCGCCGTTGGGCACAGCAGTAAGCGGACCCTGGCGAGCTGGCATGTCACGGCGCCGCAGGAGGTTGTTGATCATATGTTGGATCTTGTGGGGGGGTCAAGGGAGGGGGGCGCTAAGCTGTGAAGGCATAGATGCTACACGGGATTCTCTCTCCCTTTTTCGTTCTCTTTTGATGTTCGATTTTCAGCGAATTTGGTTTCGGCTGGGTTTGCAAGTAGACGATATCGGATAAGTACAAACACGCACGTTCACCTCTCGCGGCTCCTCTTCATTCATGCGAAGATATAAATATATAGTGTATAACGTATCATATGATTACATACATCACAAGTACCTACGGTCTTACATACATGGCTTTCTGGGTTCATTTGTACAACATACGTTTCTCTTCTATGGCGTCTCATATGGGTCAATGGAAGGGTTTCTTAGATCTAGTTCTTGAAGTGTGGATCAAGATCAGGATGTAAGGTCGAAGCGATTCGAGGAGAGGCCACCTCAAGTCGCGTATGCAGCAGACGCGTGTTTACGCGTCGAAGGCTTTTCGCACCCGCGGTGGGAGGAAAGGAATGAGGCATGGCAGGCTCAAGAGATTGGACGGTAGAACGGCCCCGTCATTTTGAGACACTGTTCTGACCTTGGCTACGTATAGGGCCCCCAAGGGGGTGCCGGATTTAAACTCCGACACAGTAGGCCAGTTAGTTAGTCCCCCTGTCGAGCTCCAAAAAAAAAATTCGACCCTCCCAAAAATTTCGATGCTGAGGAACGGAGACACCCTCCAGAGCACATACCTCATGCTCTCAGTCTTTAGCTGCAGTTTGCGGTTTGCAAACTCCCGTTCTTTGTTGCATTTTGTAGGGTATTTCCAAATATGAAGTTTGAACATGTCTTTTGAGTCTGCAGCAACAATTGTTCAAGTGTCATGGGCAAGGCATGCTGAAAGTATTTGTGTTGCAGGAAAATCAGTACATGTGTGAGATTTACATCAGAGCAATGGCAGTCCAGGTGCCACACGGGCCTGCCAATGAATACAAAGTTGGTGAGTTTGGGTATGTATACCATTCAGTTGCTGCTCTGAGTCATGTCGTCGGTCAAGAAACAGCACAAGTACGACTGCAGTGATTACAACAATATGAAGTGGAGTCCCAGTGACAAAGGAGAGATATTGTTAAGGTAAACTCTGTAGGGCACCTAGTTGGAGAGGAAAATGGGAAGTGGTGAGGCCAGGTGAGGCCCAAACAAGACAACACCACAACGACAATTAACACTGGGGCAGAATCACTGAGTTATATTGAATTGGGCAAAGAGAAGGCTCACAGGACATCCCCTTGCAACTATCCAAGTGGGAATACTCCTCAGATCCAGCCTGGACACGCGCCCGACCCAAATCTAGATAGTGAAGTTTCATGCTGCAAGCGAAGGCCCAAGGCAAAGGTGAAAGGAATATGTTATGAGCATCGTTGTGAGTGCTTATGCAAAAGAAAGACTCCTTCATCCCATGCAGTTGTGACTTTTAGGGCCAAAGGCTGTAGACACGAGTTGTGAACCTTTCTCCGATTGTGTGATGAATGTGCACTTACTCAGGCAGTCAAACCTACAGCACCACATTGTATCCGATGGTATAGGACCTGGACCTGACAATGAGGCATGCAAGGCCTGCTCTGCGTGGTCCAGAAAGCAAGGCGAAATCGATACTGAACAGGTTCAACAAGAGACGATGACATGTGTGATGTCAGAGGCTCGGAGTTGCCTTATTTGGAAGTGTGCCTGATTACATAGTTAGTTAGTCCAGGTTTTCAGCTCGAGTTCAAAGATTCGACCCTACACGACAAACTCAGAAGCCGGCACCCCCTTGGGGCCCCCAGTGGGATGGGGGGAAGATGGAGTGGCGATGGCAACTGCAACAACGGTAGGCTGGTATCACATCTTAATGTTGTAATAATCTTATCCTCCTCACACAACCGCACTTGTCCTAGTTGTTCCTGATTTCAAAATACCAATTGAAATGCCTCGACAGCGGCACCAGCAGTCTCCCCGGCCTGCTGGAACAAAAAAAAAAAAGATGGAATGCCAATCGGAATTTGAAACTGTTAAGTGCCATGCCGGTTCCTTGGTGCCTCCCACCCAAGTAAGTAGTAGTGATATAATAACTAAGCACTCCAAGTCACCTCCTGATTATGTGTGGTGCAAATATTTTGAGACTGTGTAGGCAACCAGAATGGCGGGGCTGGGTTATTTCGACGTTTCATTGGGATTGACATTGTTGTGGGGAGGAAGAGGACTTTGGAGGGTATGATGATGTCATGGTCGAAGTCACAACATGGCCGAGCTGACCTCTGCCATTTGAACTTTGTCCACATCCTCGCTTTCACCGCTTCACTCCAAATTGAACAGAGTCCTGGTGTATAGCATAATTCCTCTGCCTTGTCTCAGTGTAATAAATTAGCCTCCAATGCATTCATCATAACTTCATTCGACAGTTTGAGTGTGTCCGATATCTTTCATATGCCACACAGGAGGTTCGTGCAAGTGTATCAGCCTAGCAATCTTATCTGGGTGCATGATTACCATTTGTTGCTGCCCCCCCAGTGAGTGTCTTTCTTCCCTCCTTCACCCTGTCTCCTCGCTGATTAAATACCCCCAGCCTCGTCCATGAAGCGATCCCCAATGCCGTCCTCGATCTCTTCGTGCACACCCCCTTCCCATCCAGCGAGATATTCTGCTGTCTCCCCCACAGGAAGGAGATACTCAATGGCATGCTCAGCGTGAATCTGATTTGTTTCCAGGTACATTACCATTACCATTTCCCTCCCTTCCTTCCTCCTCCCCTACCCCCACACAACCCGCATGCCCCTCCATCAATTGTGAAGGCTGCGCTGATAGCTATGACACAATCCTAAGCAGATGGTCTTCTGTCAGTTGACCTAGTTGCACTAGATCCATTGAGTGCTCGGCTTTTGAAACCGATACACAACAACGACAGAACCTAACCTTGGAAGAGGGGTTCTGCTAGGTGTGAGGGAAGAAGCTTGTTGGCTTTGTTATGGATTTACTTTAATGCTCGGGAATACTGGGGATAGGGTAAGCTTGTCTGTAGTATTTGAAGGGGGTGGAAAGGACAAGGTCAGAAAGGTTCAAATAAGCATATAGCTTGGTACAAGCTGTGCAGGGATGGAATATCTCGAAAGACACAAAGCTGTGAGTTTGGGAACGGAATTTGAAGGTAATAAGGGTTTGGATGATTTCAAACTCTGAGCTATGGCAGGCAAATGATAGATTGACAAACAAACTCTCCGGCACACCATTGAGCTGTTCAACGTCAAGGGGGTTTGGGGATTGGATTTCCAAGACAAAGCAGAACATTGGTAGGATAGCGGCAGTCAGTGTGACATTAGCGGGATTCAGAGTATTGGCAGGTTACCGTCTGCTAACGCTAATGGCAGATGATAATAAGAAAATAGTCACAGTAGTAATTGGGGTGGATGCTGCATGGAGGGTAGTTCTCCAATAGGTCATGAATACTGATGTTTGGGAAGGGAGGATGGAAGCGTAGATGAAGCTCTTGACTGATTTCTTCAATGATCAAATATGTTTGCTCCTCAGCATCTTCAGTGACGACACATATGGTGCTGAGTAAATGATCAGTATAAATGTGCTGGTGTACCGTTTGTTCCAACATATACAAAAATCATATGGATTCATCCATGAATGAAACAATAGGATTCTGAGGATTGAAGTGTGGCATGGGATAAGTCAAATTGACTGGTGCTCGCCTAAGAATATCAATTGTAGGTTGAGACAATGGGTGTGGACGGCTGTTAGACAAGGGATGGGTTGGCACTGGTCGGACAACAGTGATTGGTCATGGTACACAGTTTGTGGAAGAGGGCTGTGCAAGTGGCAGCAGGGGAATGGTACTCAATTTAAGACACAGCAGCAGAGACGGATGCGTTAAACATGTGACAGTCTCAGAGAAGAAGACTTGCCTTGGGCTGTCACCGTTTACAGCAGTAGTCGACTCAGGAGTTGTCGAAGCAGTTGCCGTAGTAGCTGATGCAATCTGCCAAGTTGGCAGAAACAGACAATCGACAAATTTATGGGGCGCAATTGGATTGACAGGATCAAATTGGCCTTGAGAGCAAAGACAGAGAGCAAGCCAAAGACAATTCAAGAAGAAAACCACAAGACTAGCAGAAGCAGGGTGAGAAATCACTCTGCTAAAAAGCGAACTGAGGGAAAAAGGGATCTGATGATAAAAACTGTAACTTGTTCACCAGACTATGTATGTACAAGTATATATACATCGCTGGGAAGGTAAATATAAAGGTAAGCATGTGGGATCTGTAGCAGGTTTATATTTGAAGGTTAGCAGATAAGTGTTTTTAGTAGTGCTCCACTATCAGCTGCTTGTTTTCTTACTTGGTTTGTAATAATGTAGCTAAAATGGGTACCCTAACTCTCAAGCGTGCTAAAACTAACTATATAGACCAACAGGAAAATGTCCAAAGTCGGAAATGAAAGATGGAAAAAGAACTTCAATACTTGTGCAACTCTGCAAAGTGGCGCAATTCCTGACCGAGAACTCTCAGGGTCCTAATGCAGCGATCACATTTGGACATGATGTTGGGTGGAAATGCGGTGATGGGAAATAGGGATAGGCAGGCTCCAAAAATGATGTTGAGCTGCCTATTTTGTCGAAATCCACCCATATCCATCCATCAAACTTCTTCCTTGGCATTTGGCAGCCCTAGAATAGTGTGATTCTCTGCTTGTAATCCATGTTGGCTTGGGTGCATGAGGCCTGCGCGTGTGATGATAGTCCTCTGTCGATGATCTGCTAACAATAGTGAGATCAATGCTGAGCTGAAGGTTGTGAGTGCATCGCGATGCTCGTGTGGGTAAGGGAAACACATTGATTAAGCTATATGGGGAAGCATGGTGATAATGGCAACACAATCCTGTGAGGATGGTCTACGATCGGTTGATCTAGTTTGACTAGATCAGTTGAGTGTTTGGTATTCAAAACCAATCCACAACAACCACAAAACCAGCCTTGGACAAGGGGTTCTGCTAAAATGCAAGAGAAGCTTAATTGGCTAGGTTAATGATTTACTGTAAGGCGCTCAGAATGGGAGGAATGGGATAGGCTTGGCCATGGTACTCGTAAGAGATGGAGAAGATAAGGGCGGAGAGGTTTATGTACAGGTACAGGTTATTTCAAGCAGCACAGGGGTGAAAGATTTCAAAGGAAACGAAGCTACGGGATTGGGAATGGAACTTGAAAGTGAGGAGAGTTTGAACAATCTCAAAATCTGAGCTGTGGCAGGCGAAGGGTAAGTCGACGTATGAACTCTCTGGCACTCTGTCGAGTAGCATAGGATTGAGGGGGTTAGGAGATTTGATTTCCGAGATAAAACAGAATGTGGGCAGGGTCATGGCAGGCAGTGTGAACTTAGTGGAGAGGGAGAGAGAGGGGGCAATGTTAGCAGGGTGTCGTTAGCAGATTGCTAATGACAAATGATGATCCTAAAGTGGTTGAAGTAGTAATGCGGGTGGATGGTACACGGAGGGTAATTCTCCAGTAGGTCACGGATGCTGACATTGGGAAATGGGTAACGAAATTGAGGTTGAACTACTGGGCTGATATCCTCGATGATAAGGAACATTTGTTCCTCTGCATCTTCGGTGACGACATGGATAGTACTATGCAGATGGTTGCTGAAAGTGCCCTCATGAACTGACTGTTCCAATGTGAACACAAACCAAATGGGTTCAGTGTAAGACACACGAGGATCAAGAGGATCGTGGTGTGGCAGTGGGTACGGCAGATGAAAGGGAACCCTTCCGAAAGTGTTGATTGCAGGTTGCAATGGTGAATACGGACGGTCGTATGAAGGAGGATGTATTGGCATTGATGCAGAATAGTATGGGAGCAATTAGAATGGTTGGTGGATGATGGTTGAGATTGTGGTGGCAAGGGGATTGTGCTTGGCTCGGGACAGGGTGGAAGCGACAGATGGATTAGTCGCGTTGCAGTATCCGAGAATGATACACGCCTGGGACTGTCGCTGTTCACAGTGGTAGTCGACTCTGGGGTGGTTGACGCTGTCACCGTGTTGGCAGGTTCAGTCCGCTGGGTTGGCAGAAATGGACAGGGAGTGAACTTGTGTGACGCAATCAGGTCAATGAGACCGAATTGGCCTTGAGGGTAACTATAGAGAGCAAACACAGGAGAGCTTTCCAAGAGACAATGAACAAACTTAGCAGAAGGCCGAGCGACCAAGCGCTCTGCCAGAAAAGGTGGGATCAAAAGTGGACCGTAGTAATTCGGTGTCAAACTACACTATTACAAGTATATATATCACTTGAAGGTTGGCATATGTGTAAATAAAGCGAAACTGGAGCAGAATTAAATGGGAGTGTTAGCAGATAAACGAAACTTTAGCAGGACTCCACAGTCAGCTGCTCATCCTTTGAATGTGTGAGTAATAATATAGCTAAAAAGAGGCAGCATGGGTGTCAGATGAGCTGAATGCAACTATATAAACTGCCCAATACTTTATCCAATAGCGGCAGTGTAAAATGGAGAGAGAAACAACAATACTCAATCAATTCAGCCAAGTGGCACAAGGAATGGCCAACGGCTCATAAGGTTCTGGTTCGATAACCACATTTGGACGTGATGGTGGGTGGAAATGGGCAGTGATGAAAGGAATGGGGATATGCAGGCTCCAACAATATTGTACTGCCCCTTCCGTCAAAATCTACCTGGGTTTCTCATCAAACTTCCTCTTTGGCATTCGGCAACTCCATCCTGGCATGGTTTCTCATGCGCAACCCAGGCGGGGTCAAAGGTTCAGGTGCATGAGGCTGGTATGTCACATGATAGTCTTCCATTGAGGACCTGCTAAGAATAGTGAGGTCGATCCTGTGGCGAATGTTGTGTGTGCACTGCCAAACTTGCATGGGTAAAGGGAAGGCATCAATCAAGCTTTGTATGCAGGAATGTGATGCGTGATCAGATTGGGAAGTAGTGGACGCGATTTCGTGCAACGGGAGGTATGACACAGAGGAAAACCTGCTAACGGGTTCTGCCTGGCTGCAGCGATTGGCGCATGGTGATGCGGCCCTGGCAGGTCTCTGAGGAGGGAGGAGTTGTACTTCCTCGAAAGCCCTGTTCATTTCTCTCACAATTGCTCGCCATTCTCGCCATCCAGGCTGTACAGGCGTCCTTTGTGCTGGTAATCCAAAGAGGGACCGGAATTTGCTAACCCCTCTCCAAATAACCCATTCGTCATATCTTTCTGATGACGACTCCTTCACCCAGATCCTCCAATACAAGTAGTGAATCATGAGGATCGTACTGACGGTGACAAAGGTCCAGAACATAGCGGTCATCACCGGGGAACCCCCTGAGGATGTGGCAGATGTAGACATGTAGACCATGCTGTTGGGTGCAGACATGTGGATAGAGGTGTTGTGGTTTGGTTTAGAGAGTTGAATAGACAGATGTCTCCGTTCTATGCAAAATTTTCTTCCAGCAATAAGAGTGGCCAGCGAATATTTGTCAGGCGGTGGTGTGTCACGTGATGCCGACGCGTTGCGTCAGGTTTCCAAAGGTTGAATCACCTGATTTAGT
The DNA here is from genome assembly GCA_018858115.1 of Tephrocybe rancida. Taxonomy (NCBI): domain Eukaryota; kingdom Fungi; phylum Basidiomycota; class Agaricomycetes; order Agaricales; family Lyophyllaceae; genus Tephrocybe; species Tephrocybe rancida. The sequence goes on along the minus strand of JABCKT010006813.1, from coordinate 1,551 downwards.
GATGTCAAAGGTGCCGCTGATCACTTTGATTGCATATCGATGCTGAAGAGCATATCTGCAAAAATTAGCCGATCGCTAAAATTCCAGCTTAGAATGAGGAGGAACTCATCAGCAGTCCAATTGGGAAGCGTTCAACACGGTGTCGTCAAGCAGAACATATGACGATGACGAGAACCTGCTAACAAGTTCTGCTTGGTTGGGGCAATTTATACATGGAGATTGTGTCCTAGCAGGTCTCGGTGCTGGGATGAGTTCAACCTGTTCAAAGGCCCTGAGCATCTCCTGCTCTATCATTCTTCGTTCTCGTGGCCCAGGCCTCCTAGGTGCCAGAAGTCCAAAAAAGGACAAGAGTTTGTCATACCTGTCATGACAGACCCAATCAACGTAACTCTCCATCGGTGATTCCCTAACCCTAACCACCCAGTAAAAGTAGCTGATGAGGAAGACTATAGAGGTCGCAGCAAAGAATATGAACAGAGCAAGCAGAACTGGCAAACCTGCTGCAGACATGGCAGCAGGTGACGTGTTGTTGTCGCTGAGGTTGGTGGACATGGTGGTTTGGTTTGAGATGGTTGGTGGTGGTAAGGAAGAGCTCGTTAGAAGAAGATGTTCACATTCTATGCAAAATTTTCTTCAGGCAATAAGTACAGCCAGCGAATATTCATCAGGTGGTGGCATGTCATGTGATATTGACACGTCGCGTCAGGTTGCCAAAATGTCAAATCACCTGATTAGTAATACTGAAGGTGCTGCTGATCACTTTGATCGACTATCAATGCTGAATTACAGGTTTGTGAAAATTAGCAGAATGCTAAAATTCAAGCCTAGAATGAGGAGGAACTCATCAGCGCTGTAAGTGTTATGCATTGCCCCATTGGCATCAATGCCATATGCGTAGGAAGGGATGTGCAATGCCTGGGTATCAAAGATAAATTGGAGGTGCTCAGACAGCTGTATGAGGGGAAGAGGATCATTGTTGGGCAGGATAAGTTGGATGTCATTAGGGGTTTTACAGAAGGTTTGTGTCCTCTGTTATTATTAAAAGTTTTGAAAGTGGGAACATGCTAACACATGCCTGTCTTCGAAAAGCTCCTGCAAGACTATCCCAAGTGGATTGGCAAGGTCGTCATGATACAGGTTATGTCGCCTGCACTCACGGATTCCCCAAAATTAGAGAGGGTCACAAGTGAGCTTGTGGTGCATATTAATGGGGAGAATGGGAATTTGGATTTCATTCTGGCCCATCATTAGTAAGTGTTCCCTCCTTCCTTCTGTTGTCCTTTCCTTTCATCCCCTTGTACCACTATTCTACACACCAGACCCCTATCCTGCCCAATTCCCTCTATCCTGACACTACACACAGGACGTAGCAGCTGCCATCAATACTTGTCTCCTCATACCCCCTGCCAAAAAAGCTAGGTGGTAAGCAAGCCTATATGAAGTCGTCACCTTGCACATGTCACATACTTGGAGTACTTTACACTCCCCCTGGTTTCCACTAGACTCCACATGGACTCCACATAAAGTCCTGGTATACTCCACATTAATCCA
>JABCKT010006812.1:0-16967 GCA_018858115.1 Tephrocybe rancida | reverse complement strand
ATGTACCTAATCTCTGGGATTTTACCGGAAGGCACCTCGATACATTCCTATCCCGCAGTTTTGCGAAATACCTGATGACCGTGTGCAGTGTCCATTCCTTCCAGGATCGATCAATTGACGGTCGCCCCTGCTTCACGAAGGACCAGCAGGTGGCTGTCGTATAATTTTAACCAATCTCCATGCGTCATCTCACCGCTACATTTACCCACACAAGTGCGACCGATAGATGTAATACGTAAGTCCTTGAAATACATTGAGACTTGTCATTGCCTCTGACTCCTACTTTTATTTACAGCAGGCATGCCTACTGTCGGTGGCTCTTGCGAATTCAGAGATGGTCTTACAAATTGAAAGATACACACGCAGCGTAAGATAGGGCAACTAAGCATCTATATAAGACGTGTGACACCGGACTCATTCTAAGTCGGGGGCAAGGTAAGGGGTTTGAACCACTTGTTCGTCAGAGTCTTCAAAGTCCGAACTTTTTTGTCGATCAGTCGTTACCCATCCAACCAAGTCATATCCACATTCAACTACCTGGGCCTTTGGGAAGCTTGAGTACGCTTTTGCAACATTATTGGTCAGTGGTACATGAATGAATTAAAGTCGAAAATGAGTTCACAAGTTATTAGGTTCAATCAGCAATGGGTTTTCTTCCCAGGGAGCAGGGAGAATACAATCTTGTCATCTATCAAATGCATGATGACCTCAACATGCTCTTACAATGTAGCCTGATCTCACACCAGTGGATGAACCGCTCGTGATATTGGTTGCGCAAGGATCCGGATATTCCGTCGATAATCTCCCACAACGATGAACTGGAAAAGGTCGAGACAAATCACACAGCTTTTGGACTTGTTGATTCCAAAATAGCGCCTTTTATTTTGACCACTCTACAATTAAGGAGGTGTTCCATAAGAAAAATTAGCTGAATGGCAGACAATGATCATAGGATGAACAACGCTCATGAGGACATCAACAAAATACTACAGGATGTTCTCCCCTGTGTTCAGCACGCCCAAAACCCCCACTTTATTACCCAGCTACCATGGCATAATTTGTGGCCGGAGAATTGACTGTGAGGTCTTTGACATTTTCGAAAGTTCTCTTCTATGACATCTCAAAGTAAGGCGTACACTGTAGTAGATTCATGGGGTATATAGAGGATCGTATCCGTCCTAGGATGAGAATGGAGTAGGCTTCAGATCGAACGGTACGCGGGTGGGGCATCTGTCTTCACATGTGCTTTTCCTTCATCTTGTTCATTGCGTATCCCGCGTGTGCGTGTCTACATGCTGGCTTTTGAAGCCAGGTATAACCAAGGGCTCCCAGCGCCACCAGATGGGCGCGCCAAGGTGAACGGTTCAAATCCAGGAATGGATTGCTCCATAGAAGGTGCATTTGTGCCCGTGTGGCTTTCTGGTGCCGTGCTGCTGAAGATACTCCTCATGCTCGTCCCAGCTGAAGAAATACGGGTCGCGCGATGACGGCGATACCACCAGACGATGAGGAGCAGAACAACAATGGCGAGACCACCAATTAATCCTCCAACAATGAGTCCGACGGCAGTTCCAGAAGTATGAGATGAGCTACTCCCCAGCGCAGACGAGCTGCGCCCCGGTGTAGACGTGACGGTGGTGGGATCTGTAGAAGTTGTTGCGGGAAGTGATCCATTGGATACAAACAGATAGTCAAGGATAAGCGGTATGGTGGTCGAGTCACCCTCGTAGGTGACAAGGAGTGAATGAGAGGTAGGGGCAAGTCCTGAAGCGCGATATCCAGCCTGACGGTACGATATGTTGCCCGATGTGGGACCGTTGATCCAGACATTTTCGGCAGTACCATTGTCGATAGAGAATGATACCAATGCTGGGTTCCAGAGCGAACCGGGATTTGAGAGGATACCTAGCCAAGTGACACCAGTACCTAGACAAATTGAAACTATGAGAATCATGCTGTGACGAACATTTGAAAGAACTGAACTGACCCTGAAAATTAATGGTCACTTGAGCGCCTTTGCTCTGGGTGCTGTTTGCTATATCCCCAAAGGCCGACCACCCGTCAGAATATGTGATGGCTGTATCGTTATTCTCAACGATGAAGACAGCATTATTGGCGTGATTGCCAGTCGTTAGTGATGGGGTGTAGGTAAGCCAGTCGAACCAGAAGATAGTTCCCTCGGTTATAACGTTGAGGAAAAGATTGTGTGGCCCATCTTCCAACATCGCATCCTGACATAGCACTTCATTATTTTCAGGTTCAACCGGGCCTGGAGATATCTCCAAGCTCCGCGTGTCAATAAAACATTGCCAATTTGGATCTTGACGTGTTCCGTCAACTTTTGTAACGATTGTTGTGCCATACACTTGATAGTCGTCCCTAATGCACTTGAGCCATAGTACATGTATAGACATAGCAAGCTTGTTGCTCACCTATAAAGGAGAACGATAGGCTGTTGTTCCCCTTTGTTCCGTGGGACGTGCTGTTGTATGTCGGACCGAAAATACCAATGTTGGCCTTGTCGCTCAGCTCGCTGAACCAATCACCGTTATATGTGATCGCCTGGGTATTGCTGTCATCTATTACCACCTCGCGTCGAGTTAGAGAGGCCATATAACCAAAAAAACAGTGTGGACAAATGTGTTGGGAAGCAAGCGCACCTCGCTCATGTATAAAGGAAATCTACTGCGGTTTGAGCTTAAGTATGATCTCGGTACGATCCCCATCCCCCAAGATGCTCCATGATTGATACATAGCTGCACACAGGCTATGCTATCAACCTCCTCTGACGGTCTCTACTTCACAGGGGAGGTGGTTCTTCTTCAATCTTAGTGCAAGATTTGATAGGACAGTGCTGTAACAGCATACTCACGGGTATCGGAAACAGAACTCCTGATATAGACATGTCGATCCTTGATCCATTTGACCCCAACATCGAGAAGGAGATGGGCGAGTTTGACGATCTTGATGATGGGCCCATTTTGGAAAAGAGCAGTATTATAGATCTGACCTCTGCCGTCAGCGGCGCAAGCGACGCTGAGAATGATGCAACGGAAGATGGAGGATGGTGGGAAGGAGGAGGAGAAAACCTGATGAGGATGAAACCACGCCGAAGAAATATAAAGTCGTAACCGTGATATCGATACAGATGAGGATGACCTTTCTCTCAAAATATCTGCTCGTCCTGGTACCTCAAAACCTGCGTTACCAGCCCAAATCACGAAAGAAGGGAAAGCTGGAGGGGTTTGTAGATGTCGCCGGGTCGGAGGAGTCCATATCGCCACAATGAGATTGAACCAAGTTGAATCGAACTCTCGCAGATCAAGATGAAGGCGGAATTTATTGCAAGATACTTGATAAATGTTAGAAACACGAAGGGCGGGAGCCGGAGGCGTCAGACTAAAACACTGGTGTCAGTGACTTCGGACTGGACCGCATCACGTGTTGCGTCCTCCAAATCAACCGTTTGGCTGGCAGCGTTTTTCCGGACGAGGTTTCCTAAGACTACTGACGTAGCGGGAATTCGTCTATTCTCTTTTCTTCTTTACCCAATAGAGTGTCGTCCTGTGGTCACTTCTTGTGTCGGTGCCGTGGGCATCTCTTGCGGGGCTAATTAGGCTTCTTGGGCAGACACGTATGTGGCCTCCCACCTCTGTTTCTTGTGTCTCTATGTTTCTTTTCTGTCTATCCCCTTCAACCCGTTCAACAGAAATGGCCTGTACAAACAGCAAGACTGAATTTTTGAAGGCCAAGCTGGAGGAGAAAAAGTAGAAGAGGGGAGGGTGGAGATGAAGCACGAGCGGCGGATGAAGACTCGGATGATGGGTGGCGCCAACAACGGCTTTGGCGGGGGAGCGAGACTACAGAGCTTGTTGACATCCCCTCTAGCTGGTCCATCTAACGCAGGTGCAAGCGCTGATGTTTTTCCAGGGCCATCTAGCGACTTCTATCATCAAGTCGGACTCCACCAACAGTCTTCTTGCAGAGCTCGTATCCCGATCTTCGCCACCTTTGTAGAGTGCATGCTCATATCAGCTTCACGCGATATACTCATATAACCCAGAGCCCCTTGTTGATTTTCTCATCTCTTCGCGCGAAATATCTCGACTCGGTGGTGCTCTCGATAGGACACTCTGGATGCCATGATGAAAATATTTGAGAATCCGTAAGCTCAGTCTCCCGAATCTGACGGCGTCGAACAGAATCCAGTTGGTTGAAGTTAAGGCCGCAAAGTAGGGCTATCGACATATTTTGTAGTCAACCTTAGGAACTTGTTATTTGCTTGTGTTTATGCGCAGTTTCGTGCTCACTCAATTCACCAATTGTCACTTATTGAAATTCCTCCCTGTTATCACACACGTCTTCTGACTCCATCCCTTCGGGCGCCGTCAGATTTCTTCTTCAACTATGATGTCCAAATCTCGATACGACGCGTACCCGATCTTCACTACCATTGTAGAATGCATGTCCATATCATCTTCGCGCGATATACTTGTATAATGCAGAGCTCCTTTGTCGATTTGCTCCTCTCTTTTGCGCATGAACGTTGAAACCACAGTCTTGCTCGATCAAATCAAGACAACGTGGAGTGACTGATGGATGAAACGAGTCGCCACCGACGGCATGTTTGACTATTATAGCTATGCAGTGGCTCTCACCACCTCCGGTTGTTTGTTTTGGAATCACGACTTCGTCCTCGAGGCCGGAAGCCACTGTCACTAGGCTGCTATAAATGCATACCCAAGCCATCGGCTTGCCCTATTCTCATCCCCTCCAATCCTGGCTTTTACTATCCCCTTGCATCGCCACTCATTTATGATGTCGGACACCGCCCCTCGAATCCCGCTTGAACTTATCTCTGAAGTCGTTAACCATCTATCGGATGATCGATCGAGCTTGGGTGCATGCAGCCTTGCGGCATCGATCCTGCGCACGAGCTCCCAGAGGAAGCTCTATTCGACGGTCGCCTTAAGAATCTCGAATCTCCACAGGATCCTCATCACAAATCCCGACATCGCCTCATATATGGAAAACTTGGTCTTAACCGTAGACGACGTCAATGTTGATGTCACTCTATTCTCGCCAGCTCCTTTATTCTCAAGGATCTGCAAGCTCAAAGTCTTATCTAGGTTCAATCTGCCTAGTCACAACGCTGACTTCCTTGAAAGAATACTACGCATCCCCTCCCTGATTGACGTCGACCTCTCTGGAATGCTTGGGGGCGTGGAAGTCGATTCCATCCTGCCGCTGCAGGGCCCAAGCATAGCCAGTCCCCAACTTAGGCGTCTCATTGTCGGCCCCACCTGCGGTTCCTTGGAGCTACTTCGTACTGTCAACACAAGCAACTTGGTGTCTCTTGAAGTCTGTCTCTTTCCCGAAGCCGAATTGCTCACTAGGATCCAAGCTTTGATCGACAGTGCCTCATCGACGTTGACCAAGTTGGTACTACTCCGACGTCCAAATAGTGCGCGCTCCCTACCATTACCCAATGTCTCTTTCGTTCTAACATATTCGTAACAGACATCGCAGATCTCTCGCTGGCCAGATTGCAAAAGCTGTCATCACTTTCGGTCTCGGCAGATCAGTCAATTGACCACTTGTGTGATCTTTTGGCATTGGTTCCCAACCCCCGTAAACTTCGCATTGTCGAGATTGACGATGTGGAAGACCTGGACGATTATAGCACTTGGACTCGCTTAGATCGTTTCCTTATGGGACCTCTTGACTCGGTGGTGCTCTCGATAGGACACTCAGGACGCCATGATGAAAGTAGAATTTGGGAATCCGTCGCGCTCGGCCTCCCGAATCTGAAGGCGTCGAATAGAATCAAGTTGGTTGAAGTTAAGGCTGTAACGTAAGCTTTACTAGAATTTAGAACTTGCTTGTTATTTATATGTGTTCATGGGTAGTTTCGTGCTCACTCAATTCACCGATTATCACTTTGATAAATCGAAGATATCAGAATGAACTTGATCGGAATGCCGAATCGTAGCCTTGTGTGCTATGCTCAATACTAGTACATTTTGTCGTTGAATTTTGATTTACGTCGCCCTCTCCACAAGCTCCCTTACAAGCTCGATCGCCCTCTTGAACCCCTCCTTCTCCTTCTCTGTCGGCTGAACGCGGCTTTTCCCACCACCCGAACATCCCTCAGGCCCTCCGTTATGCCACCTGAAATCCTCACTCTCCCACCTCAACCCAGTGTCCTCCCCGTAGATATCCTCGCTCCCCCTTGGCACCTCCATCGGAATCCCCTCAAGTATCGCTCGTAGTTCTGCAAGGCAACGCGCAGCAAATATGTGGTCGGATAATGGCACACGCCGAGGCGAGGGCATAACTGGCATCAATGGTTGTGAAGAGGAGGGGCGGACAAGGGAGTATACGAGCAGGGAGGAACTCGAGGCCGATTTTGTGATGGTGTGGATCTCGTCTGGGTCGGGACCTGCAAACCCGCCAATGATACCTAAATATAGATCGACTCATGAGGTGCAGATATGCTGCTGGAGGTGTTGAGCAACTTACCATGCTGTAGTCGTACGACCAACTCTCGATCGTCGTCGTCGCTAAACCTTGAACAAGCTCCTCCCATGATGGGCTTTGGCTGCTCCCAGCGTGGGATGGGGATCTCTAGCCAGCCCGCAGTCGGTGGGTATAAGTAGAAAAGTTCATGGGAGGAGGATGCTTCCAGAACGCTTTGAAATCGCGCTTCTATTCTTCATGTCATGCCGTAAGATCAATATAAGGTTCCCGAGGCACCGCCTGCTGCGAATTTGACGTCGTAATTGAATGATCACGCCGCCCCAGACGCCACATGATTGGCTCGCTCTGGGTGTATAACGGCCTTGTAATGGTGGGCGCACGGTGTAGGGGTTGTGAGAATGCTCTTGGAGCTCCGAGATGGGTCTTCTAGCCAACATGATTGCTAAATCAAGTTCCGCATGTTCTCGAAGCGTCCAAGGGCATAAATAACCTACCACTGCCGCGTTAATACCTTTCTACACCACCGACGTTGTTCGGGTCGGACGAGGACTCCAACCTTCGATATAACTCTATAGCATCATCAGATGCTGATCAACCGTATATGTATACGGGACGGCCCCAGGTTCATTTGCGAGTGCCCGAGCTTGATTGACCAGCTCGTCGTAAGTTCAACCTGCCAATACGGTTGAGACTTTCTCCGACTGGCCGAATATGGCTGATGTTTACTGCAGATCGTGAAAACGGAAAGAGGGGGGAATTTGAGGACGAGAACCAAGCTTTCTGTCAATTTGTCTGAATAGCTGGCGCCGAACGTGCCGTGTAGAATTACAGGTAAAGAGAGATGTGTGACACTGACAGCGACTGCTTGCAGTCAGTCGACGTGATTCGTTGCGGAGGTGCGCGCTGGGCTTTGCTGGAACGAAACTTGTGCTCAACATCGGGGGTCAATTTCAGGCGCTTGCGATATATTAAGGAGTGTTGCAGATGCTTCGTAAATTATTAACGTCTGACCCTGCGTCGATTTTAATGTCGTGGTTCGGAACCAAGGTGCCATTCGATGCCATCTCGCGCGTAGTTATACATGTGGCTTGAGCAGACGTGGTCGTCATGTTCAACGGATGAGGCAGGGCGGGAACCAATCGTTGTGAATGAATGGAGCTGGCGTGTTGGAGGCCGGAGATCGAGCGAGAAGAATTGTATTTTTGTGGGACGATGTGTACTACGCGATGAGCTGGGTCCGCATCCAGAAAGGCGGTAACGTGGTGTCCAAGCCTGCAGAGGTCAACGTGGTCCGGGACTCGAAGGGGGTCGGAGCTTGGGTCGGAGGTCGGAACGCGGTGTGACCCCCGATTCCATTAGTGGCATGAACTCACGTGGTCCTACAATCGCCGAGCCGATCACAAATGAGCTACTAGCCCTTCTCAATTACTTACTCTTCACCGTAACGTAATCGTCATCCCTCTCTCCTCCTTCTTTAACCTCCTTCCGCTTTTCCTTGTTTTCCATATGTTCAATAAACCCCACAAACGCAGAATCAACCTCGAGGGCATGTTTTCCACTTCAATCTCCTCCTCGCGCGCGTCATTGGCTCCATCGTTCGCCTTTCCCTAATCCCCTTGCCCCAGATACTAATATGAAGCGCAGCCGGTAGCGAACCGCACTCACCTCGCCCTACCCCCACTCGCATCCCTCCTAACGGCCCCCTTCGCGCCGACCCCTCCTCAGACGACGACGAAGGCCAAACAACAGTAACCGCCGTATCATCCTTCATTGCTCCGCCCTCCCTGCCCCAGACGCCCACACCCTCAAACGCCTCCTCACCCTCCCCTCCCCCGCACACCTCTCCTCCCTCCTGTACCTCCCGGCCTCCCCAAGCACCCGCCCCTTCGCCTTACTCCTTTCCTTGTCCTTCGTATGGCTGGCCGAAGTGCCGCCAAGCGTGTTGACGGGCGCGCCGGGGATGGTGAGGGAGCTGTATCGCGGGTATGTCTGGGGGCACGAGTTCGTGCCCGGAGAGGGGGGGAGTGGGTTCCGTTTACCTCCGTGCTTCGCTTCGATCGTGCGACGCACCTTCGTTCGTTCCTCCGACTCTTTGTGTTTCCTTCATCCATACTTTCTTGTTTCATTCTTCATTTTCGTTTGTTCGTTTGTCCTTTCTTCTCCGTGACCCCATCTTCGCCTTTCGTCCCTCCTTAACGCCTTCTTTCCGCATTTTCATTCCTCCACACGCTACATTTTTTCATCTTTCTTCTTTCTATCTTGCTTTCTTGATTTCTCGCCGCGGCGCGTCCGCTCCTTCCCGCTTTAGACCTTCGTGGCTCTCGTTCGTTAATTCGTAAGAAGGTTTTTGGCTGTTCTTCATTCCTACCTTGCCTTGCCATTTTTTTTAATGCCCTCGTTTCTGTCGTGGGTTGTGTTCCTTCGAACTTGTTCTATCTGTCGTTTCTTTGTGCCTTCGTACGCGTTCCTCCCTTGTGGTTTCTCCTTTTTGGTTTTGGCTTTGGTGTTGGTGTTAGCCTTCTCTCGTCTTCTTCCGTTTAGTTTCGTTCTTGACTTCTATGCATCGGTGCTTTCGAGCCGCCTCTTCCATTCGACCGCTCATTCCTTTCCGCTTTGGCCTGCATTTTATGGCGTGGGTTGCGATCGCGTCTCTTTGTGCCTTTTTCATTTGATGTTTGGTTTTGGTTTTGGTTCTGGTTTGGGTTCACCTCCATCCTCTATACATTCGTGCCTCCTACCCACTTCGCCCCGTCGGGCTTTTCTTCCTACGCTCGTTTCCTGCCATCGGGTTTGGTCCCGTTCTTTCGTGACTTCTTCCTTCCTTTCGCCTTCACCTTCGCCTTCGTAGGCGCTTTTACTTTTACATCCACATCTATGCATGCATTCATGCCTTCGGTTTTGGTTTCGTTGTTGCTTTGCGTGGCGTCCTCCTCTGTCTTCTTTTTACTTCGGTGGAGCTTTACTTTTACTTTTATTCCATCCATACCGAGGCGCCGGGCCTTTTCGTTCTCCGTGGGTCTGGTTTTGTGACACCGTTTTTGGTTGGGGTGCTCCGTCCCGGTCGCTTCGTGGCTTCTTGGCCTTTGCGGTTTCCGCCTCGATTCGCGCCCTTTTCGGTCCTGAGCACACTACCTGTTCTTTCGTGTTTCGCGTTTTTATATCTCTTGCTTTGGCGCGTTCACTCGTGCTTGCTTTCCGTCACTTTCGACCCTCGTGGTTATTGTTCGTTGTTGGGGGGCGAAGGTTGGGGTTCTCCATCCATACCTTCCCTCTTTTGGCCTTCGTTTCTGTCGTGGTGTTTCGTTCTCTCGTTCGTACATTTTCTTGCCCCGGCCGTCGTTTTGGCATCTTTCCTTTCTTGCTTTCTTGCTTTCGGTGTTGATGCTGGTTTCGGCGCTCCCCGTTCCGGCGCTCCGCAGTTTCGTCTATTCTTTCCTTCATTCTTCTCGGTCTTCGTTCTTCCTCTTGTTCGCATGCGTCGTCGTGCCTACCTTTCTTTCGTCCCTTCTTCTTTCTTACAGTTTTCTGTTTCTTCCCACTTCTTTTTCATCGTCCTCCTCATAATGAATTAACGCTAAATAACCCCCGCTATAACAGCTCCCGAAAACCCTTCGTCCCCCAGGCCACTGACTCGTCACCACCCAAGTAGATGTCTAGTCCTTCGCCGAGGCCGTCATGTACGTCACTTCCCTCCCTCCCCCTTTCCCCTCCTTCACCCACTAATACGTCCTACCCAGATTCAAAGAACGCGAACTCTCCTCAAACAACGAGGGCGAATTAACCATACCGACGCGCGCCTGCACAAAACACGCCTCCCACCTCTCCCCCCGGCTCACCATCCTCAACCGCATCCCCTTCGCGCTCCCCTTCGCCACGCGCGCCTCCGTGTTCCGCTCGTTCGTCCTCAACGACGCTATGTCCCGCGTGTCCTCTAACTGCTCTGGATGGGGGCGAGAGGAGACAGGGTACAGGTGAGGAAGGACAGTGTCACGCAGGATGGGGACGATAAGCTTGGAGAGGCGGATTTGAAGATGAGCGTGGAGATTGTGTTTGTGGACCAGTACGGTGGGGAGGAGTGCATGTTTTTTGGCCTTTTGCTTCTGTGTTGGTTTGTTTTTGTGGGGCTCCATTCGACCTTTATTTTTGGGTCGTTGTTCGATTTTGGCTTCCACTTCGCAGTCCGAGTTTCTTTTCTTATCGATATTTGGTTGATGATGGTGTTTTTCACATTCGCATTGGAGTTCTCCCATTGTTTTTCGATGTTGGGGTTGGGGTTGGCTTTCTTCTCTGTTGAAGGCAACCTTGGCCTCGGTTTGTCTTTTACTTCTTACGTCGTTTGGTTTCAGCCTTCGACTTTCTTTTTGTGTTTTCACTTTCGACTTCGTTTCCAACTTTCGACTTTTTTGTTGACACTGTGCCTTCCGTTTTGATGACGCTGTTGGCATCGTCTTCCTTCTCTTCAACCTCGTGTTGGCTTCACTTCTTTCCCCGCGTCTGGTTCAATTTTGTGTTTCAATTTTGGTTTCACGACATGTTATGGCTCCTGCTTTCCCTTAAGTGTTCCATTTTCGATTCCGGCTTAGAGGCTCCTTTTTCTTCCTTTTCTTTTGGCCTTTCTTTCTGTTGGGCATAGCTTGGACGCTCAGAATCGGGAAGGGCCGCCCAGATGATCCTGCGTTCTTTGAGTGCCTTCTGGATGTCTTTTTTCGCACTTCCTTTCCCTTTTCTTCCGCCTTATACAACGCCCTGGGCTAACGCTGACGTCTTTCGTCCACAGGGAAGACATCGATGGCCGCAGCGTCTTCAAAGAATAGTTCACCTCGCTCTGCAGGAAAGTCTTCGACACCGACCGCGGACTATGGCTCGCAACACGGCAAGAAGAACTATACCCCAACCCCACGCCTACGCAGCGGAAGGTCTGTCTTCCCTCTCTACATTTCCCTCCACACCCTCAATCCAACCTGACCCCCACCGACAGCCCACAGCCTGAATTGGTATCGGTCCATAGGGCGCATACTCGGCAAGGCGAGTACGAGGGCATTCTGGTTGATGTTGCATTTGCGGGATTCTTCCTTGCGAAGGTGCTCTGAAACACTACACCGGGAACCTAGAGGACCTGGCGCTCAACTTCGCCATCGCCGTCGACGGTATGCCCTCCCTTCCCTTTCGCGAAAACCAAACTAACACTAGTGTTTCAGAGCTGGGCACGACGCGCGCGGGGACCTCATACAGAACAGGAGCGCCGTAGCGGTGACGAAGGAGAACAGGCTGCAGTACATTCAGCTTGTTGCACATTTCATTGACGAAGCAGATCAGACTGCAGAGCGAGGCGTTCTTTGAGGGGCTGTCGGAGATGATTGAGCTTAGATGGATACGGTGCGTTCCATTCGCATTTCTTCTCTCTCTCCAAGTGCTGAACATTGAGCAGGATGTTCGACCAGCAGGAGATGCAGATTCTTCTCGGATTTATGAACACTCCTATTGACTTTGATGATCTGAGAGGGAAGACAAACTATGGAGGGCTGTATGACGATAATGAGGAGACCATCGTGATGTTCTGGACCGTGCGTCCTATCCCTTATCCCTGCCCCACCCTTGTGCTAACGCACACGTAGGTCGTAAACACGTTCGACCACGTACAGCGCATGGCGCTGCTGCAGTCGACCGCCTTTGTTGTGCGTTCCCTTCCCTTCCTCTTCCACTATTACTTTAGCTATGGGCAATTCTCGTACAGGGCTTCAAGGAGCTTGTACCGGTATAAGAGCGTTCTTGCAATATTACGGCAGCAGAGATAATTAAACAGCTCAGTGATGGAAAACATTGTCTTGACCGCACTGGCGGTCTTACTTGCGCTTTGGTGCCGCGCTGGGCTGCGGATCACCCGATGCACTTGGTGCGATGCTAGGTGCCCGCGATGGCTTGACGTTTCCGTTGATGCTGGTGGCCTGCGAGCCTGGGATGGTAGGCAGTTCTTCAGAAGTCCAAATCTTCAGCTCCCTGTTGTGAACCGAAGCGAAGGTGACGCTTTGTGTAGGTGACGGACGCCACGCGAATGATCGCAGGCTGCCAGCAGAGGTTTTAGCAGGTATCCGGTGTACAGGGAACCCTGATTTCCGATCCCACAGGTGTATATCCCCGTCTAAGAAAGGGGCATCGTGGTTCAATTAGAAGCTGTAAAGGTGGGTGAGACACACCTGAGCCCCTGCAAGCAATCATCTGGTCTTGCTCCCCTACGAAGTAGGCATGGCCCGCTAGCTCAGGTGCCACCGACTGCGAGCCAGCCATGAGGACCTGTTGCGTTTGGCAGGGTTCAAGTATTGGTTCCGGGTACAACTTCAATGTCCAAAGCATGGACGACGGCTATGCATAGCCTATGAGCCAAGGATGGTGACTTCAAAGCACCGGCGTACCTCGTTCTTTAAACTTAATAGGATATCCAAGCCCCCTCCATCTGCCACCACAGTTCGTGCTATGCGGACATGTCGTATATCGTCCAAGAATGGAATTTGGCTAGATCGATCATGCATTTATCAACATAGCAGGCTCAATAGACAACTTTCATACCGTATAATTCGTTTTTGATGTCTATCATATACTTCAAATTGTTGAGATGACTTGAACGGAAGGGGACATAGGAAACATACAGATTAATCTCTTCTCTGAGCGGCTGTTGACGGGCATATTGTCCTTGGGCGCTTGTGAGACTCCAGTGATCAAGAGTAAGGTTGACCTGGGGACAACTGCGACGTCCCGAAGCAATAGAACCCTCAATTCGTGTCGGAGAATTTCCTAGAGAAACGGGCTGAGCCACCATGTTAGCAAGACAGCCGACTTCACCCACATGCCCATCGAGTTTCTAGAAAATGTGGCATGATTCCAGGGCTGAGAACCATTTATGATGAAGCATGCTTACCATCTCAACAATACTATTCTGCTCGACGATCAAGAAACCTGTCCAAGAGTCAGCAGCGTTCCTGTTATGTAAACACAGAGGCTCGCTTTTAGCATTCAACCATACGGCTGATTGGATGGTGTGAGGTCTTTTGATTTTTATGATCAACTTGCAAAACTGCGAGAAAGGTTTGTATGTTCGAGAAAAGTAAGAAAACGGACATATAGTACCTTATCCAAAATCTCAATGCGTCGTTCAAAACGAACCAATAAATTGTCACTTTCTGGCGACCTGATGTAGTAGGTAAGTCGCCGTAAGTCATTGAGACAGGGGCGACATGCCAGGAGAGCTGTTTAGCCTTATGTACGTGATGTTGATGTTGTGACTTTCTGTATTCAGCCTAAGCTGAGTTAGCGGGAGATTGCATAGAAGAGTACGGTATGCTACAACGTACATTGGGTGAATAAATTGAAGTCGTATATGATGAATTAGGCTGGTCATCAGAACTTGGAGGAATTATTAGGAACGACGTTTGAGTTGTTAGTAATCCACTGCCAAGTACCTTATAATCGCCAATAAAGAGCCGTTTGGAGAGTACTGGATGTCTTCTATGGTTCCACCTGCCGATAGAGTTCGCTTCGACTGAACTGGAAAGGCCATTTCAAATGGGGACTGAAACTTTGGGTGGGCCGCTCCACTTGATGCTCCAGTTACGTCAAGTAAACCACCATCGTCAGCACGGGAGGCCAGTCTGAACGCCCTCCGCAGTACGTTCAATACGCCCACAGTTCGTGCGAGTCGAGGGAACGGCGCTCGATTTAGGGCTTCAATGTCCGGGTCCGGGACACGGAATGGTGCAGCAGAAGGTCCAGGCATGAGCGTTGTACTAATGGGAGGATAATGATCTGACGCTCCGAATCGGGACAGATTCGCCGGATTCACCATCGAGCTCGCGACAGAATATGCTATAGAAGCTGTGTCATACGAACGGTTCTTTGAAAGCTCTGCAGCCGGCTTTGCCTCGCCCATGACGTTCGACAAGACAGAGGCGACCCATCGCTCGTACGCAAACCACGCGATGATGGTCAATATACTGAAAGACGTGATCCCTGTCGCAACTATGGTGATGTACCTGGTGTGTTGCGGCAGATTGGACGCAAAGGTGAATATTGAGAGACCCGCCGCAAAAGAGCACATGGATAAAGCAAGAAAACCTGGCGCGGAAAGGTTAAACCAAAGGGTCACCCATATCGGCAGACGCCTTCCTCTCGAACCGCTGTAAGGACATATTTCTGAGTTATCTCGTGGTGACGATAACTGAAATAAGCACTTACTACGGTGTTCGCTTGTAACTGACAGACAGGAGGCTATTGAGAGCAGATCCAATACTGAGGACTAACGATGCGAACCACAACGAGTTGACAACAGCGATAAGGTTGGGCCTGCTAATATCCGACGAGGTACCCAAGGATATCTGCAGGGCAGTCACAGTGACAGCAGAGAGCAAACTGCCGACAGTTGACAAACTGATCAGAACGTCAGTTTCACGCTTCTCCTCGTATTGAAGAGAGGGTATTCCTAAGCATGATCAGAAAGGTTGGCACTGGGACAAGAGTGGAAGAAATGCGTGAGTACCATGTGTATGGAAGAGCTGAAACGCAGATGTCAGATTCTTGAGGTCCTTTTCCATTTCACCCGAAAGAACCTGGACGTAGGACGACAGAGTTTGGGTTACATCGGGGTTCAAGGGCTCGAAGTAGTCACGTTCAGTCACGATAGGCACATTATCCTGTATAGAAGCGGAGCGATACTGAAACAAGCATTGGAATATGTGTTTGGATAATCCACTGCGATGCTTACTTTCATGTCTCTGCTGAAGAACCCAAGATGTACTTTGATTCTGCCACCTTCGGGCTATCATGGTGTGTTAGTCGGATGTGCGCGTGAACGTGGGGGGAGGGACCCACAGTCTCCGAAAATTCGTCAAGTTTTTCTTTGAAGTCGTCACAACTATTCGCTAGATTTTTAAAATACTGTGACGTGGAACGATGATCGAGGGGATCCACGCCGGGCAGATTCCTCAAGAACCTCGAATTGTTGAAGAACATTTCTCGAAGTTGGTCGAGCTCGAGATGCAGGACTCGAGTGGTATTGCTCAGCGCGAAAGATCGTCCAAGTTTGGGGCATTCCGAAATGAGAAAGTCTAACTATATGAAGGTTTTATACAATTGTTAGTTTAGAGTCCGGTGAACATAGCTCACTTCTGTCTGGAGGCCCTTGATTCGGCTAGCGCATCTTAGAATGTACGTCGCAGATTGAGAAGGACGAACATACTTTTCTAGGCGGGTGTAGCTTGCTTCGATTGCTGCAGGAGAACCGGGATCTGGCCGGAACGGATGGATATGGACGCTTTCATGAAGATCTGCTACACCACATCTCAGTACTCGTATCCTACAGTAAGGGTAAGTTTCAGATAACAAACGAACGTATCCTCGAGTGATTTGTTGCGCGCGGGGGGGTATGGGCTGCTGCTGAATCCCGATGAGTGTGGAACCAAAAGGTCGAGCGGGAGAGGATTTACACACCTTTCATGATATAACAAAGTGGAAGGCAGACGGAAAGGGAGATGTCGGACTCAAGATTGAGTTTCGAACCAGTCGCGATTAGATGTGCTTGTATTATGTTCATCTGATGGAATTTGGTGTGGGCGTGATAGAAGAATAGACGCTGTCAATACTATTGATGGTCACGCATTGCAAATGTGGCAAGCAATGCAAATTGCGAATGCGACCATCTCGCCATGCCCCATACTAGTCTTTCACCGGTCCTTGAGACACCGAAATTGAGACAGCTTTCGGAAAATATTTAGAAGGAAAATTAGGTCTATTCAAGTTAATGGACTTGTACATTATGATAAGTAGTGCCTAAACTATATTAGACGTGCTTCTTTTGCTCGATCCCGCTATTCTTCCCACCTCTTGTGATCTGCCTTTCACACTTCCGTCATCTCGTCGTCGTGTTGTTCCCGTGCTTCGCACCCTCCCTCCTACCTCTTCTTTACCTCACTGGCAGCACCGCGTGCCACTTGCCTCTGCTCCTTTCAAGTGTTTCCCCCACCACTCGTTGAAAAAACACATCACCGCTCAACAGCTTGGGTAAGCCATCAGCATTGAGCTTGCGTGACTTCCTCTTACCCTTCTTTTCTTCGTTTGCCTGCAGCTCGTTTCGCACGCAGCCAACATACAGGTCCCGCAGTACGGCTTGAGCCAGAAGGCTACAAACACGGTCCTTCCAGTGAGCTACCCTTCTTTCCGACTCTCTGGGTGCTTGCATTAAGTTATTATTCTCTTAGTGTCATTGGAGGTTCCTTCAATAGTTCAGTGGATTCGCAAGCAAGGGCCAAAAGGCAAAAGGAAGGTACGCTCGCCTTGGTGAAGAAGTATCATAAGTATCAGTTATAGCGATCTGGGCTTGGGCGCAATCCCAAACTCGGGGGGGGGGGCGAGGGGATCAAACATCTGGAGGGGGCCCCACCGCCCCCCCCCCTCCCCAAGCCAAACCAAAAAACCCACCCCCAAAACCAACGAAACCCCCC